>JAYRCH010000103.1:0-248714 GCA_037179445.1 Phengaris alcon alcon
CTATGACCATAACCACAAAATCAAATTGCCACACAGCCTTGTACAGCCTTTGCGCCGACATATATAATCGGTATCTCGACAACGGCTACAAGTATTACCATAAAATTTACTAAGCAGGGAGTTTTGGGGGAGAAAAATCGATCTAGCTAAGTCTTATCCCTTAGAAACTGCGCATTTTTAAGCAATATATGTTTTTATTTCGTCGTGCAACAATATATCAATAATTTCGACTCTTTACGTCAGTCTGATTGGCAGCTTGGTATGCGTACTTACGTATAATTTTTGCATTTTTTAGAAATATGTATGTGGTGGGTTCGAATCCCGGTAAGATTTGGTGTAATTCTTATTATTTCTTTTTCTTTTATATTTTTTTTATTTATTTTTAATTATTTTATCGTTCTACTAAACTCCCAGGTACTATACCTAATAGGTATTAAGAAAACGTTTCGCATTACTAAATTAAATCATGAATGCATTATTATCAGTACCACAGTAATAAGTAAAATGGGAATAAAGTTGGGAAACTATTGGCAGAATTTCAAAGTTGAAGAGGAAAATCTCAGGTATTCGCTGAATCTAACCTTGTTTAGTAGTATTACTACGTCTACGTGATGACCTCAGACATCCACTAACCCATATTCCCAATTGTGTTAGTGTCACATTTGTAATTTCTTTGTTAATTCAAAACAGGCTTTAGATTGCAAAATTTCAAATTGGCAAAAGGCATTTTTTGCATTGCAAAATATGTATTTCGGATATTTGTTTTTATGGTTCCTTGAAGTACTATGGGCCTTTATAGTTTCGCTCTGTCCGTCCGTTTGTCTGTGCGCCGTTGCTGACTTCTGTAATTATTACTAACTAGCTGTTGCCCGCAGCTCCGCCCGCGTAAAAACAGTATCCCTCGTGAACACTATACTTTTTCGGGAAAAAAAGTAGCCTATGTTTTAATCCAGAGCCTAAACTACTATCATGCTAACCGTTATGGGTACCGTTCAGTAGTTTTTGCGTGAAAGAGTAACAAACACCCATCCATTCTCACAAACTTTCACATTTATAATATTAGTAGGATATAGGTAAATTTATGAATTTTAGTACAGCCATAGATTGCGTATGGATTTTATTTTTGGCATCATAAAATAAGAATAATTTTAAGTTTTATTTATGGCTCCATACGGCTACCCTACCTGTGGAATGGGGATGATTTTTTTTCTTTCTACCCCACCGTACCGTCGAATAGGTCTTTTTAAATGAAGGCGAGATTTCATACATGACTTTTTTTTATAAAGTGAACCATTTTCGAGTAATCGGCCACTTCAGTGGTTTACAAATTACAAGTTTGTTACGCCCGGCATTTTTAAACTAAAAGAGGTAGAAACTTGTAACTTACTTATAGGTCATACAAAATACTCTAGGAAATTCGTTTTGAATAAAATCGGACAATAACTTATGAAGTAATTTGAAAAAATATATTACACGGTGATAGTTACGGAACCCTCCTAAGACATGTTTTGACATGCTCTTGGTTAGGTAATATTAACAATAATTTCCTGTATGAGTAACTTGACAAATAATTGTTAGCGACTGAAAACTTATTTACCATCGTATTTTGCGAGGAAAGAGAGGAGGCATATTTTTGAACATTTCACTTTGACCTGATTAACAAACGGTCATCGTTCTCTATCCGTCTATTAAACATCGAATCAGAACCTCCATTCTCGTATTTAAAGTAGACTTTCATTTTACTTTGATTGTATTATAAGTGAAGCTACATGTTATCATAAACTGATTTTGTGAAGTTTGGACCAATCAGAACGCGTTTCACGTTGGTTTAACGTTTACGAGAATACCGTTTGGCAGTTTTAGCGTATCGGGACTTGATTGTAATTGTATTATTGCAGGTTTTATTTAGCAGAATTGACCCTCAGATTGTATTTGTAGCAGTTTAAATTATCTGATTGCCCTTACAATTGGTTTGGTCGGCTTATTGCCGACGATTCTATTAAACTTGCCCTAACTTGACCCGCTATTGATTGATACAAGGGATCGAATGATACTGTCCATTAAAATGTGTTCACTGTCTTGTTAATAAAGACGATCTTTATATGGAAAAGCACGTGAGAGTGAAAAGTTTTTTGTAGTTTCATTTCAGCGTTAAAAAGTGTAAGTAATTTTTTTACCGACTCTTACTGTGGCGGTTTGGCATCGTAGCTCTTAACTGAATAGATAAAATTTAATGCAGTTTTAAGGGTTCTGTAGTATTTTAAAATAAAAACTGTTCATGTGTTGATGTGTTGATGTGTTCATGATGGTTCTTAGCTGTAACACATCATCGACTCATCTATTGCTTTCAGACTTGACTATTATGGGGGTTGATAAAAATGTTTAATTTTGTGTGTGTGTTTTTGTTGCAGAAGGCATGCCCTACTGCTTCTGTACTGCTCCGCAACCTCAGCGCTGAAAACACCAATCTCAAAGCCGTTCTCCAGGAGAAAATCCCCAAGGAACAGGAGAAGATCCGCGAGTTCCGCAAGAAGCATGGCTCTACCAAAGTCGGTGAAGTCACCGTTGATATGGTAAGTAATATTTCACGACACTTTTTTTGAAAATTCAAATCTTATATATAAAATGTATTAAAATTTGAATTTTGAAGTTTAAACAGTGAGAAATTTTGGAAAAAATGCGGAGAAAATATTAATACTATATTTATAGGTGCGACAGAACAACGTGTGTCGGGACGGGACAGTTATTATAATATTAAACATCTGAAAGGGCATAGGACCTATGTGGCGTAGTACCATTTTAATAAAATCTCTATTTCGTGGCCATCTCCAAACTTGATGAAAGAACACATTTATTCAAACTAAAAGCCTTTTATTAACTAAAACGTCTCCGAGCCTGGAAATAAGGTATACGATCCAGGAACTTGTTTTTGACTTCGAAAATGCATGGGAAAACCGGATTAAATTCAGCCTTTTAATAATTATAATTATTTTTAAACAACAATGAAACCGACTTCTAAAGTAAAAATACACAAAAAAGTATGAAATAAAACTTAAATTTTCTAAATAATTCCCGTTTTAAATTCGTCTAATTACTATGTATAAATTATAAAGACAGTAATAATATTATATCTCATCATAATAAGAGTGGCAGTCTCATTTATTCAAAAAAACGGTTTTTTATGAACCTAAGGGAAGGGAGGGAAGGGTATATGAAATTAAGGGACGATCCCCTTAATTTTAGGTCATCAGTCCTTATTTAAGAGATTTAAATGTAATTAAATCTATGTATAGGATAATTCATTACAAAAACTATTATACATCATGTTTATACGTGGAATAATGTGCACACATTATTCCAAGTATAAACATGATGTAACGTTACATTGGACGACGGTTGAAAATCTAGGGGTTGAACACGGAATAATCCTTTAGTTCATATCCGAACATGACAACATGACAATAAGTAAACTTATTTTCTCCTAGATGTACGGCGGTATGCGCGGTATCAAGGGTCTCGTATGGGAGACCTCTGTCCTTGACCCCGAGGAGGGTATCAGGTTCCGAGGGCTATCCATCCCAGAGTGCCAGCAGGTGTTGCCCAAGGCGAAGGGTGGTGAAGAGCCCTTGCCCGAAGGTCTGTTCTGGCTGCTGGTGACCGGAGAAGTACCCACCGATGCACAAGTCAAGGCTCTGTCCAAAGAATGGGCATGCAGGTATAAGACATATAATATATATAAGACATTCCTGCTAAAGAACATATGGAGTGTGTAATCGCGAACCACCACTTTAAAACACTGATATGAGAATACGGTTTAAACGTGTAAAAAAATGTTGAGAAAATATGGTGAGCCTACAAAGTTTGAGTTTGTTTGTTTGACAGTTGATTGGGGGGAGGGACCAGATAAGACTTAGTAGTGAAAATGGTCTAGTAGATTTAGTGGAAAAAAAGGTTTTGTCGTCGTGTGAGTTGCAAATTGTTCTAAGACAGCCGTCTTAATGACTAAATAAAAAATTGATGTAGCTAAATCGAAAAATGTATTTTTTCTTCTAATATACAGAGTATAGAGTTCGCACACAAAAGTAGAGATAGCTTGGTTTTCTCTGAGGTCAATGTTATAACCCGACATGAATTTAAATTGTCGAATTCCTTTCATTGTAATTTAACTTTTTCGTGCCCGAGCCGTCTGAATACTAATGATCAACAAAAGCAACAATCATTGTCAATGGAAAACGCTTAGGTACAGTTGAATTTCTACTAAACAATTTACACGAATCTTGTTTAAATAACCTGTCTAATATAATTATAATGTTACCACTATTTTCAAGTATACATAGTAATTAGTAGATGCATACACCTTCTTCCAAAGATCAAGACTTGTCATACAGTTCGAGTTTTGCACTAATTTCCAGTTCCAGTTTAACTATTTAACATTCTTGTTAAATGCATGTTTATGATTGTAATATCCATGTACTGATAATAATTCTGATTGAATAGGCTACTGACAAACAATAGGCTATAATTATTTACTACTAGCCTAGCCTATTTTAACATAAATATAGAATTATGCTTTTGTTTTTCGTCAATTAGTCTAAAACGAACCGTATAGCCTATTCATCATCACAGGGCCGAGCTGCCAGCCCACGTGGTGACCATGTTGAACAACATGCCGAGCAAACTCCACCCCATGTCACAATTTTCCGCCGCCGTTACAGCGCTGAACAGCGAGTCGAAATTCGTACAAGCCTACTCCGAAGGTGTACACAAATCCAAATACTGGGAGGTAAGTGGTTAAAATAAAACAACATTATTCACATTAAAACATGAGCTCAACATTATTAAAACATTAAAATTATTTAGTAACATTAAAATGTAAAGGACCGAGCAATGATCCTTGGGGGTCCACAGACGGCACCTATCACTTATGTTTGTCTTCACAGTTTCTTCTTGTTCCCTCTCCTTTAGTAGATTGAAGAATACGACTATTTTCACTTTTGAAAACGCTGTTTAGGTTACTTTATTAAGACATAAATCTCGTACATGAGCTTATATAAATTTTAAAAAAAGCAAAGGGCTGACCAACGATCTCTGGTACCCCAGATAGCACTGATGTTTACTATGTTGTAACTTCTGCTGTCGTTTTCTAATATATACCTAATTTAAGTTCTATAACTATTAACTCGTCTGTTATATTTATTCATCTGTTTGATTCTTAACTGAAGTGTATGTACTTTTTACCTTACAATCATCTTTGGATTTTGATGCCTAATGTATATTAAGCTGAGATCTTTATTGCCTATAAAAAACTCTCCAACAGTACGTATACGAGGACACGATGAACCTGATCGCGAAGTTGCCCGTCATCGCCGCGACCATCTACCGCAACACGTATCGCGACGGCAAGGGCATCGGCGCGATCGATGACAACAAGGACTGGTCGGCCAACTACTGCAGCATGCTGGGCTACGACGATTCCCAGTTCACAGAGCTGATGCGGTTGTACCTGACCATCCACAGGTGAGACTTCAATAAAAACCGTAAACAAATATACTTACTATATTTGTGCACCTCGCATTCCATAATATGAATGAATTATAATATGTACATAAATTGTGGTATACTCGTAAGAAGCAATACTAGTGCAAGTCAGTTTCAGTTTTCACGGAAACTTAAGGGACAGGAGTCTAAAAAGGCCACTTTACGTGTTTATATTATTCATATATTTTTTCAACTCATATTATGTGCGCCATTTTACGTATTTCTATTGAAAACTGTCAAAATTGCTGTTTTCTAATATGATGAAATCAGATGAATCATGTAGCCATTTTACAATTTCAAGATGAGTATTTTGTATGGAAAAAAAAAAGAAACATAATATGAAACACCTAAAGTGGCCTTCTTATTTATTATAGATAGGTTAGGTAGGCTAGGAATGAATGAATCAGATGAATGAATAGATGAATACAGATGAATCGACAAATTGTTGTTTCTACGCGACATAAGTAGGGAGCTCTCTCTCGCAACAGTTTTAGGAAAAATCTGTTGCGGGCCAATCAGTGCGCAGAGAGTCGATTGCCTATTTGGCTAATTTATGTCTATCACATTTTTATAAATTGAATTTAAAAATTGTTGATTAAAGATACACATAAATCTAAAAGAAATAAGTATTAAGATTGATGCGATGAAAATTATAAGCAAATAAAAAATATTGCCCATCTCATTCTCGCAAAACGATTTGTTGCGTCACAAATGCTACCGCCTAGTAGTGTATAGTTACTATATTAGTCACTATATTTATTAATTATCTACCCCCCTGTATCAGCCAACTTCATCACGCTTTTTGGTTGTCGGTGTGTGCGTGCATCGTACAAATTTTAGTCTCATATTTTTTCAAACGTGGCAAAAGATTGATTGAGAGTTAAGAAGACTCGAATTTGTATTGGGTCGTCGTTGTCCCAATTCTTAGTGATATCATTTTTATCATGTGAAATAGAGAAACGAGCCTGCCTAAAGGAAAACGATTAATGTCGCCCATAGACACCCGGCCTTATGGAGTTTCACTTCTGAAGTTGTCAGATTGACAGTTCTACAAGTCGACCTTTTGCCGTTTTTAGGTCGGCTCGTACAGTGGCGCCATTTTGTAAACGAATGTGATTCCTCTAGATATAAACATCTATTTCACAAGTTTAAAAATCAGCAAGTTAATAAAAATATGTGAAATACCTATAGAAGTGCAAGAAATTATGTGTATTATTACTGTAAACATATCCAATAAATTATTTATTTCAAAGAACGAGAAAATAAACTTTAAGGAACCCTTATTTATAGTGAGGTGGGGATGAAAAATATTTTTTCATTATACCCCATCGTGTGGGGCAAGGTTTCATACATGAGTTTTTTACACCAACAAGTCGACCATTTTCGAGTAATCGGCCTCCCAAAGTTGTAAATTGCCTCCCCCCCCCCTGCATTTCTAAACCATTGAAGATAGAAACTTGTAAGTTTCCATGCTGATATATCATGCTCTTTAGAAAAATTATTTTGAGAGAAATCGGACAGTAACTTTTGAAGTAATTTGAAAAAAACCTATTACGCGTTTATAGTTACGGAACCCTCCTTAGACATGTCCTGGCATGCTCTTGGTTAGGCTAGGTTATATATTATTTAGTTTAGTATCATGTATTTCAAATGTCTGCTTGTAAGACAAGGTTAGGTATAGGATAATATAGTGTGTCGTGGTAACAAAACGTCCATGAATTGTGAATACAACCACTTTTATGTTAATTGCATAGCGAATAATGTTGTGTTGGTAATTTATGTTAAGCAGATAGGTACAAATTATGAGATAAACATACTACTTATAAGTTTAAGTTAAAACGTTTTTCTCGTCACACAACGACTCATGATAATGAAATCAGTATCATATAGGTAATAAATAAAGAATTTAAATGAAAAGATAAATAATTATGAATATGATTTGTACAGAAACCGTCGATTGTGAAGTCTGGTGTCGTAAAATCTTAGGCAGCTGATTTATAAAACTACCAATCTCTGAACAATTTCCTTATAGTCAAAATTTAACATACAGTACAATATAATTTCAAATCTCCACGTGTAAATCATTTCAGCTTTTATGATTAATTCCTTTCCTTTAACCTCTGATGAAACGCTACGTTCAGCTTTTTAGAAGATAAAAGTGAATAATTTTTAATTACAATGTTTGATAAGCTCAATAGACACAAGGTTAAGTATATTAGTGTGACAAATGATTTTTATCACGACATAGGTAGGTACTTATAGTTTATATGTGACATTGTTTGCTGTAGAAAAATATAAATATATGTATCATCAAATAATATTCTCGAGGGCTACATTGAAAAGGTTGGATAAATTTTATACAGGTGGTCAGAGAAAATTAATTTTATGACGAATCTCTCCATGGATGTTAAATATGAAGATTAAGATCTATCTTATAAGAATCAGTTACAATATTTTTATTTTTACGCAGTATATATTTCTTGTGTTGAATGCTACTGCGAAATTGTGAATATTTATTACGTTTAATGTTCAAACATTACATTTGTTACTAATTTTTACCTGTTTTAATTTACGTACATCATACATAGCATATCATCTAATCATGCATAATAATTAATTCTACTATTTTATTAACTTTCAATTAACGTGTTGGAATTATTTTAATCTATTGATCTTTGTAGGGCATTGATAAATCCAGCTATAGCCTATTCGCGTTAAGAAGTCAGTAAATGGTACAAAATCCCGCGTACGAATGTCAAATGTTACTCATCAGTAGTATGATGATAATGAAACAGTTTGTAAGATTCCTTACGTTATGTTGTTTTATAAGTCACTCGTCAAGGAAGTGATAAAGATGACATTTTATGTAATAACACTGTTCTGGATTGTACTAAAAACAATTTTGTTCAACCTTTAAATGTCGGGGGACATTCAAATGTTGAACAAAATTGTTTCCGTGTCATAAGTCAGTAACTGATAATTTAAAAAAAAGTGTTTCAATATTTTAAGTTTCAATATAAAATAGAAAATACTCCAATACTTAATAAAGTACATGACTGTGTAATATACTTAATAAATAAAAATAAATGTTTGTACTTGTTGCATGCAATGCGAATTCATACCAATCATTCAGATGGCCATTGGACTAAAATAGAAAAGGGGGATTTTTATGCTATGCGAATAGGAGGATAAAACTTAGCAGGTCATTAGAACCGGGTCACGGCAGTCATTGGCTCGAGATCTCAAGATACTTGACTTGTTATATAATAAAGGACGTTGCGTTTGTTACGTCGCTTTCGAACGCCAATATGCAATAAATATTTTACCTAATATTAATGACTATACAGTGATGACGAGCTTTGAAGTCAGGTGATCTGAAAATATCGCAGATAAAAATAAATAAGGAAAGCTTATTTTAAGCATTGGACTAAACGGTGATAATGATGATGCCCAATTCAGTATAATAATTTTTCTGCTGTGCGTGATCTTAGAATCCTTGAAGATTATCCCACTTTCTTTGCATGCGATGCTTCTATGCGAATATGGCCTTCAATATCTTTTATCTATCTGTTATCAATCACAACGACACTATTATCTTGTGACGCAAACGTGTCTTTTGAACATTGTACCAGTGACATTATCGCAATACGCATAATATATCACATGCATTATCTACTATACATTCTTGGGGAATTTGCACACCAGCGAATTTTTTACAAATCGTGTGTTACGACATTGTGCTTGGTCGGGATCCTTTTTTCCTGTGACAATTTTGAAGTGATACTACTTTAGCGGCGTTAAGTCTTATTTCAAGATTGCGTCACGTCACGACATGATTTTTTATATAACGGCATCTGTCAGAAGCTACTTACACTTCTTACATTTTAAAATACAGCTTTATACATAGACGGCGCTAGGTGTCTAAGTTGTAATTTTTCTATTCTTTTTTGAAGCGTTGTTCTTTAGAAACGATGAGAGTACTTTTGGATTTTAAATGATGAATGAAGTTTCACTTCTGCCACGTGTACAGTACACGTCTTTTTTTCAACTATCAACAGTCCTATATTATGTAACTATTATACATAGTTACAATACATATAGCTGTTCTTTGTCGGAATAATACTCATTGTAGACAGATTACTAATGTCAATGGAAGCACACAATGTGTGCTGTATAATGTAGAATGCATGTCATGCATTCTACATTATAACAGACACGTACTCAGTGCATTAGACTAATATACACGTGCTATCTTGGCACTAGATGTAGCTATTTATGTCGCCTCTCGAGTTCTGTTCCGTCTATGCACTATTCTTATATTAACAACTAAAAGGTCAATAAGAAATAGTATTGAATTGTCTCTATAATAGAAGTTTCAATAACTTGACAACATAGAATATAATAAATGGTTCTTATGCAAAAATTTGCGCAGTGTGTCAGGGAAAAGGTTACGTCAGTGCGTAAGATGTTAAATATTTAAAATTCTAGCACGCATGACTATTGTAGGTAGGTAAACCGGTTTTGTAACAGAATGTAAATATTTAAACAGCCCTTGATTATCATTCTGTAAGTATTCGAGTCATACTTGCCATATGATGGAAAAAACCTACCACTTCAAGTGTTACCTACTCTCAAAAATATTTCTCCCCATACCTAAGTCATGAAAGCCAAATAAAACCTTGAAAATCCTACTTGAAAATCCCTAATTTTTTTCCACGATTAAGAATACTATAAATACTACAAAACTAAAACAAGCATACAAACAATCAAATCTCCTCTTTATAATATTAGTACCTATAGATACAGATACTATCATAAACGACTAAGTCCCGATTTCACCAAACTTCTTAAAACGCACATAACGCTAAACCCGGGTTCTTTCCCTCTCTCACGTTCAATGTTAGAACGGGACTGACATCTTAAACCGCATCGCAGCCCTAAACATCGGTTTAAGGCGTCGCGTTGGTGAAATTGGGGCTTACAAACACGTAGTGAATTATCAATCTTCAAAGGCATGAAAGTCGCCAACCCGCGTAATTAATGAAATGTGCCTAGTTGTAGCTAATCCGTATTTAACATTTAAATCACCATTACGATATCTCACGGTCAGGTTGATTTTATTGTCGGTTGCTGCGCTTGCGAACACTTGCAAATTACATAATGCGCAATGTAAGGTCGAGGCTATATAATTATCGCAAAGAAAGGTTTACAATATTAATGATGTAACGACCTATGCGTGTGCTGTAATAGCCATGGAATTGATTCTTTAGTAGATTGACGTTTGACTTACCGACTTATGAATTAGGTAGTCGAGGAAATTGAATGCTTGACAGTTTGACACAATTTTGAATTTGGTCAATGGTTACGTTTTTCTGACCGTTTTAATTCTAAAGCTGATGGCCAGCATAAGTATACCTGTGCACGCATGCCTGCGCAGGTATAATGCAACGTGTGTGCGATAGACCTGCGCAGTGTTTTGCACCTGCGAAGGCGACCGGAGCATGATCGAAAATCAAATTATTTCGAGTGACACATTCCGGGTGCGTGTACTCCGGTCGTCTGTGCAGATCGCGCTTATGAATGTTCAATCGAAGCCATCGCAAAAGATCTGAAGACCGTAACAGTACATTGAAACGTCTCCATACATGCTACCGACGTTCGGCTGACATGAGAAGGCAAAGCTGTACAGCTTACCTGTCCGGAAGTCCGTCGCGTGTGTGGCTTAGGGGTCATATATGGTCCGGTTTTCCTTCAGTTCGGCATGAACGGACGCAAAATCGTATCGTCTGTGTGCATTTTCGAGATCGCATTAGTCAGCCGGATGAAAGAAGCGATTTGTTCCAGTGTTGCCAGCTCTCTTTTTGCGAAACTACTAAACTCGCGTCGATGTCTACTAAAAACTACTAAAATAACCACGGCATTTTAGGTTTTGTAATATAAAAAAAATATTATATTGAATTTTATTATACATTTTACCGTTAAATTAAAATATACTAGGAAATATTAGGTATATTATACTATTATTATACTCTTTCCTACTAAAACACTACTAACAACTAAATTCCTACTAAGGAGAGAATAATATATCTAGTATTTAGTACTAAAACTTTGTAAAATAACTAAGTTGGCAACATTAATTCTCGACTGTACGGATGGACTGAACGGACCATGTGTGGACAAATTACTTCAGTTCTCGCCAGAGCCGCGGCCGTGCGGGCATGTATCGTGTACAAGCGTAGTGAGTTTTCGCGGTGTTTAATTATTACACAATTATTAAACATGACCGTAGCTCGTGGCAAACCAGAACGAACTGATGCGATTTTGCCGTGTGTGTGCTCGAATCCGTTCAGACCGAACTGACGTTAGTTGGGTCGGATGCGATTTTTTCCGTATATGTGCTCGAATCCGTTCAGGCCGAACTGACGTCAGTTCTAACTGAAACGATCGGCCTCTCATCTGTGGAACGAGTGTGAAGAACGAATGGAAATCTGCGCTAATAAAATAGAGTTGAAAATGGAAGTTTCGAGTGTTAAGCTGTCATAAATGACATTGACATTTGACTCGACTCATGTGTTCTATTTTCAACTCTATTGTATTCCCAGCCTTATTTTAGAGACTTAAAACGACGCCACGTCATTATAATGCGAAGAAATTATGACGAATGCCAAACATTTTTTCTAAACTCTATCTTACTTGGTAACTTGGCTGACGGCCGGATACTTAAACGCTTCTTGAATTAAGACGCTCTCAAGTCACATGCTGCGCTTGTCATTCTGCCAAGCAGAGACAGTGCCCGCCTGTGATTTAGGCCCCTAACTTTTAAGTAGCGTTTTAAGGCCTCCACAGACGAGAGGCCGATCGTTTCTGTTAGAACTGACGTCAGTTCGGCCTAAACTGATTCGAGCACATACATGGAGAAAATCGCATCCGACCGAACTGACGTCAGTTCGGCCCTTAGATTAATAACGCCTAGATAGTCTTCAAACAAACGCATCGTACAAAGTGAAGCAAGTTATCGGTAATCTTTTAGTCGTTTTTAGTGGAAAACGACGCGAATGAAAATGAAGAAACGCGCGATTCGTTCCAGTGTTGCCAACTCTGTTGGCAACACTGGAACGAATCGCTTCAGTCCATACGGCCGACTGATGCTATCTCAAAAGTGCACACAGACGATACGATTTTGCATCCGTTCAGGCTGAACTGAAGGAAAATCGGACCGTGTATGGCCTATGGGGCCCCTTAGAATTCGACCGCTTGCCTTGATTCAATAGTACCTAAAGAATCACTTAAATATTTATCTGACCGACATCCGAACGATTCCGAATTTCCGGACAAAGCAAAAAACGCATACCAAACTACCAATCGGACTGACATAATAATGTCGAAATTTTTTATATGTATATTGTTTCACGGAGAAAGAAAAACCATATATAGCTTAAAAATGCCCAGTTTCGCAGTCACATAAGACCTAACTAAATCTATTTTTTCCTCCAAAACCCCCGGCATACTAAATTTCATGTAAATACTTGCAGCCCTTTTCGAGATACCGATTATATATATACAAGATTGTCTCGTGTAAGTATAAAATGGTTTTCATCGGTATTACCTCTATTTTGTAGTTATTTGACCTAGACAGCACTTTTTAGGAAACAGCTGTTTTATTTTTATAAGCAGGAAAGTTGATTCTATAGTAAAAGTTGCTTATATAAGGTGTCCGGTAATTAATGGACAATCCTGAAATGTCTTATAGTAGAACTTATGGTCGATCAAAAAAATACAATAAAAATCTATCATAAGTAGTACCTAAGATAAGTTTTATTTAGAGAAAAGTCTATTTTTTTTAGTTTTTTGTGTTTTATGACCAGAAATGAATGAATTACATCGGTTTTTGACGTGATAACGTCTTATAAATCGATGGAGCCGGCTGCACGCACGAAAAAACGTGACGTCATGCGTTACCTGTTACCCGTTATCGTTACCAAGTACCGTTACCAAGTACTTTACCTCATTATTATTATTATTGTTGTTGTTGTTGTTGTTGACGTTGTCACGTTCAACTATCGTCAGTAAACCGACTTTACAGACAACCGGTATTTTATTGTTTTGATATTATACACTAACTATGCTGATAAATAGTATGACTATCTATTGCACTTCGACAGCCGTCATTTTGTAACCAATAAGAGTCCCTCAGCTCATCGAGAACTTCTTTTAATAAATTGGGGAGATCATTTTGGAGAAACTCCAAATAACTTTGCCCAGTTAGATTCCCTGGTAATTCAAATGGTCTAATTATATTATTCCGTTTAATATTCCAGTCCAATAGTTATTTTAAATTGGTATTGTGACCTGTCTTCACGCATAAGATGAGGATTTTCTAGTTGCTAACTGTGTAAATTGTGAAGGTTGTTACATTAGTACATTTTTCTCATTTTCTACATTTATAGCAATAATTCACTATTCATCAATGATGAGTTGTACCATTATAAAATCTACTTGAAACCGACATTATTTAAAAAATATTGGTCACTCATGCCTTCATTCATTTTTTTATACCCAAAATGTTTAAACTTCGATTAAAACATAAATTATGCAATTTTTCTACAATAAATGAACTTGCATATTTATTTATCAGCATAGTTAGTGTATAATATCAAAACAATAAAAAACCGATGTAATTCATTCATTTCTGGTCATAGTGTTTAAAAAACTAAAATAAACTAAAAAAAAACGACTTTTCTCTAAATAAAACTTATCTTAGGTACTACTTATGATAGATTATTTTTTTTTGTATTTTGTTTGAACAGTCATAAGTTCGTTATCCATTAATTACCGGACAGCCTGTATTCAAGAGTATATTCACTCTTGAAAGTTTTTCAGGCACTGACTGAAAAAATACCCTGTTCTATTCGCGTTAATATGCGATGCATACATTTTCCCCCTTACTAATAAAATATTTATGCAACGGATAACTTAAACAACGTTGCTGTCTTTGTCTGTAAAGTGACTTTTCCAACGCATTAGACAAATACAGCAACGTTGTTTAAGTTATCTATTGTATAAATCTTTTTATTAGTAAGGGTGACTATGTCAAAATGGCTTACTTTAATTGCTTAATGTGAACGTGGCTTATGCGTCATTGGTCAGTTTTTACATTTGTTCGCATGATCCACTGTCTTCTTAACATAAATAGACTATAGCCAATAATTAATCGACTAATCACTAAATACAATACATCCAATGTTTTAGTTATCAAATGTCAAGGTTACTAACATTACAGAACATGGGGACCTTGTAAAACCGGTATTATACTAATCGTCGCTCAACTGAGATATAGCTTTGTTAATTTATAATAAATGTATGTACCCATAAAGGCTTCCACAGACGAGAGGCCGATCGTTTCAGTTAGAACTGACGTCTTAACATAATATGATTTTATTTTAAAATATTTTAAATATTTGGCTTAATTAAATTAAGTCTAATTGTTCGGACATATCATTCCATAATAACTAATGAAATGTTATGTCCTTATTTAATTCTTTTCCGATGCATTGTGACACCCAATAACGACACAAACCGTCATAATGTTTTTAATAGTCGGAGATGTATGCACTAGCGCTTGACCTTGACAACTGACGGGTCGTTCAAACAAACTGAGCCGATATGGCTCAGTATGATTTGCTTCACTTCTCATACGTGTACCCGGTTTCTAGGCGTTTTAATCTAAGGATCGACCTGAACGGATTCGAGCACATGCACGGAAAATTGCCACGAGCTTCAGTCGTGTTTTTAGAGTACAATATAAATAAGGTTTACAAATCGTGCTAAGATGGTTTAAAATGAAATATAAGTTGTATTGTTAGATATCACGATATTAAGAAAAACAAATACAATAATTCCCTTAAAACTGTACACACTCCACAACATTAAAGTCGTGTGTGCGTGTTGGTATGTAATGCTTACGCCTACATCTATCTGTTGATTGCTTCACTTTGTACGATGCGTTTGTTTGAAGACTATCTAGACGTTATTAATCTAAGGGCCGAAATGACGTCAGTTTGGTCGTATGCGTTTTTTTCCGTGTATGTGCTCGAATCCGTTCAGGCCGAACTGACGTCAGTTCTAACTGAAACGATCGCCCTCTCGTAAGTGGTGGCCTTTACCGTTTAGTCCATCCGTTCAGGTCAGAATTAATGTTGCCAGCTTAGTTGTTTTACAAAGTTTTACTGCTAAAATTAGTATTTTATGCCCTCTTTAGTAGGAATTTAGTTCTTAACCAACACCTCATCATAACATAGTACAACGTACATAGTAGTACGCGTCCATAAGTCGCTTAAAACTAACGATTCTATGTACGTAATTTGTATTATTTAAATTCTATATATTTTTTTCTTCTATATATTTAAATTTTTGATTCTATATAATTATATAATTAATTTCTATATACGTAATATGTTCTACTATTTTTTTTATTACATAACAACATTAACATATTTTCAATATACACTGCAATATAAACTGAAAATGCAGTGGTTTTTTGTGTTTTTTAGGGATTCCTAAGTTTAGCTTTTTTATAGTTGTTTGCTTTTAATAGGTTTTGTTTAGTAGTTTCGAAAAAACCGAGTTGGCAACTCTGGAACGAATCGCTTCAGTCCATCCGGCCGACTGATGTGATCTCGAAATTGCACACAGACGATACGATTTTGCATCCGTTCAGGCCGAGCTGAAGGGAAACCGTGTGTGGGACCCCTAAGATTTAATAAATAAGTATCTCAAGATTCTTGCTGATTTCCTGTTAAAATTATTATACAATTGCGTATAAATAAACAAAGGGACTGAGACAAAATATGACAACCTAGATTTGTTGTCATATACTCCCAATTTACTATGAGAGGTCGTTATTTTATTAATCTTCTTTCATCGAGTGTTGCTTATTGGGGAACCCCCGAGGCCCGAGCCCCGACAAATCATCAGTATCAATAGGTGCAGTAATCTTGCCTGTTTACTGCCTTTAGGTACTATTATGTATTCTGTGCTTTAGGCTAATTTTCGCGAGTTATTTCGCGTTTTTTTTTTTTTGTAGTCGCGATGTAAATAGAACTGTGCGCTAATACAGCAGAGCTGAAAATCGTAGAGTTCAGTAGTTGAGTTTCAGCTCTGTTGTACTAGCGCAAAGTTCTATTTACAAATTACAGTGCTGTTTTTACCTTCGCGACCCCAAAAAAACTCTCGTGGAACGTAGCCTTAAAACATTGCCTTTTATATTAAATTTGATTTTAAACTTCATTTATTTGCATATTTTTTTCAAGAATAAACCGCGATGAGGTGTTTCCAGAAACAATTATTTTTCACTTAAATCTTCACGGAAATAAAGATCGTTGTTTTCCTGGATGTGGTGTCTGTTATTATGATACACGTGTGACTGTCGAGAATAACACAGTTTATGTCTCTTCCATGAAATGTGAGTAGGTAATTTGATAAAGGTATTTTATTTTCCTTAAAAAATTCGATTTCACAAAAAAAGCACTTCATCGAAAACCGAGAACGACCTAAAGTAAAATACTGCAGAATTCTAACAAACCATTAAGTAAGTACCGCTACCGTATATACTCTCATGTGCATTAACTGCAAAGCTGTTCATTCATAATTACAGACACTTCAATATTATTTATTTGTATAGATTCCAATTCATCAATTTTGAGAGTTTTCAATAGAAATGCGTAAAATAGCGCACCTTTACTTACTTTTTTCAAGAAGTTACAAGTTGCGAAGGGTGGTTTTACATCAGAGGGAAGCCCTAGTCGCTAGACGCGAGTTGTGCGAGTTTTTTTTTGAAAGGAAATTTAGCACCGTGTGTATGATGGTCAAGGTCGTTACAAGCGTGTAGAGTGTGTCGTGTCCGAGAGAAATTCTAAATACTTAGGTAACTATTCTTATAGTAGGCCTACGTTTCGTATTTCTATAGTTATATATACGGTATTCTTATACCTACAATTAGGTATATTTCAAAATACAAAACAAGTACTTAATAATAAAACGTTTTTCTGTGTATTAATTAACTATTGTAAGATAATCATAATATAAAAATACTTCACGGTAATACCGCCTTTTAAAATATAATATATAATATTATGATCCTCTATTATTATGATAACTACAAATTACAATTGATAGTAGGTGCATATACAACTTTCCGCTTACCGTAAAAGTCAATTTATTTAAACGATTTATCACCAAAAATAAATACAACACAAGTAGTTAGTCACACATTCAATATTCACATATAAGTACATAAACACGTATTAGTTTAAACTTTAAGACGAATTATATTTATCACTTCTCACTGCTCAAAAATAATAGTTGAACAATAATGATTATTAACGTAATAACAAGATTTTACATCCAAGGACGCACGGCTGCGGTTACGCCGAGCTACTTTTAAAAATTCATTCGTTTCATGATGCACGTGATATTATCTAATAACGGCTCCTCATTGGTGAAAGCTACAAAATAGCGGATTAATGTCACAGAAAAATAGCCCATAATTCGAACTGTCATCGGACAAATCATATTAATAATATTGTTCTTTAGTCGGCCAGCCGGCTATTAAAAACAAGTTTGAATTTCAACTTATTTCTAACGAGATAAGGTTTCTATGATCTCCCACCATAACTCCGAATATATCGGGTTTTAAAGAGATCTGTAATTCCACTCTTCGTGTCAAAGTTGCAACGTGCAGAACATAGGTGTCGCTTAAGTCGATCTACATCGCGCTATCGCTTGTCCGACCTGACTTGTATAAAGGCGCGTATCCTGCGCGTGTTTTTTATTTACCACCAAACAAACTAGCCACCAGGCTAGTTATAGTCCGACTTAGCTACAGCGGTCTTAACCCGACCCTTAGCATAGACCCGTTCGAAAAAAAAAAAAAAAGCGTGTTTTTTCATCCTAGTAGTCTAGGTACACACCAAAATAGTGTCCGCGACCGCGATATTGATATAGAGAGCTCTACCAATACCGCGAACCTCATCGACATTAGGACTTACGCGCGCGAGTCATCCCGACCGTACGCGGAAGGGGAGGTCCCTCTCCCCTTCCGCGTACGGTCGGGATCCCTCTCAGTACCGATATCGACCAAAACGAGAGCTCCTCTATCGCGATAACTCGCACGCCGCTAGTTTCTGCTACCGCGCGCGAGCAACCTCACTCATCAGCGAGTGAGGAAGGGGTCGGACCCCTCAGCAGGAGAGACCCGCGTCTCCCCTGTCATAATAATAGCTCCTAATCCGTAGCTGTCCCCAATATCCGGTCTGAACATCACCCGGGTGATGTTAGGGAGGGTCAAACCCTCCCATCGACTATTACCAAATAAACTAGCCACCAGGCTAGTTATAGTCTGATTTAGCTACAGCGGTCTTAACCCGACCCTTAGCATAGATCCGTTCGAAAAAAAAAGCGTGTTTTTTTTGTGAGGAAGGGGTCGGATCCCTCAGCAAAAGGGACCACGGTCTCTCCAGACCTAAAAATAACTTATCCATAGTTATTCCCAAAAACCGGTTCGTACATCACCCGCAGGGGGGTGTTGTAAGAGGGGGGCAAACTCCCTCATCGTCACCCCACCAAAACGACTGCTAAATGGCAGTCACCAGACCGATTAAGCTAAGACGCGTATTAGCGTAGACCAATTCGAAAAAAAAAGTGTGTTTTTACCCGACTACGGCGAAGCCAAAAGGAATGATTTTAGCAGTCCATGTATGTATGTATGTTTGTTCCCTCGTAGCGTCTAAACTACTGGTCCGATTTTATCTTTTAATCTATTGACACCTCATTTATTAAAATCGGACCAGTAGTTTAAAATGAGGTGTCAATAGATTCGTAATGATGCCGCGGGTAACATAGGCTATATCATTTTCAAAATTATGTATTTCGAAAATTAAACCTCAGATTCTAACATCTTAAAAAATTAAATCGAGATAATTATCACATGTTTGGTATCAAAAGAAAGGTCTTGGCAAGCACACTACAAATATTTACATAATTTGTATATATATATTATATTTTATCATATTGTTTAAGTCAAAATATACTTTTAAAATACAATTCGTACAATATTTGTCAAATTTTCTAACATTACGTATAATAAGACTATAAATATATAATTTATACATTATTTTCCTTCATAACATTATATTTTATTTTATAAATATAATTTTTTACAGGCAATACATAAAAAATTTAAAAAAATTAATAACACCTATATTGTCAAGCAGTGAACGAGCTGATGATGATTAACTATAGCTAAGACCACTCTTAATTATGTCAGCTTTCAAACAAAAAAAACTAGATCAAAATCGGTTAATTGGTTCATCCGATTTTAATAAGAAAATGAAGATGAAATCAATTACTAGCACTTTTATTACTCACTTGTTCGATAGATGTCACTATACGAGTCTTAAATTTTTCTGAATCGTGGTATCGTTGTGTTTAGAAGCTTATGATATATTTCACTACAATTGTTGTATAAGATCAAAATACGATTAAAAGTGAATAAGTGATATAATTGCATTGGAGAAATGAATGAATGTTTAATATAAATTATAAATAGTTATATTTTATAAATCGTTCTTCGAGTTCGAATCAAGTCGTCATTTACTGTGTATGCTATGGTTAGTTCATTTTAATTTTAGTTTTTCAGTTACTTTATTACCTATAAATATTTATGTAAAAAAAATTGTCCGCTTGTGGATAATTTGTAAAAAAATAGTTAGATTGGGAAACGGAAAAATATTAAATAAAAAAATAAGTTTAAAAAACTATAACCCGACTACGTACTACTACTACGTACCTACTGTTCGGAACAGTCGATGTCAAAACGCAGCCGTCTGTAACTATCTTGGGGTATGCATGTGTACATGACGATATACGCAGTTTCAGTTTATACCTAGACGTCACGCATCTCGGTGTGAACTGACGCTTAGATGACGCCATTAGTGTGTGCGACCACGGCTCTACCTTGACCATTTTTGTAACTATGCATTTCTGGATTTCTATTTGAATTATTTTCTTGTTTCGGCCTTTTTAGACCCCTTTTTTTACGTAGTCGGGTTATAGTTTTTTAAACTTATTTTTTTTATAAAACGACTAGCTAAATGGCAGTCACCAGACCGACTAAGCTAAAACGGCCAAAAGCCATTAGCGGAGACCCTTTCGAAAAAAAAGCGTGTTTTTGGTCCTACATCCGACACGATCACACGCACAGACGTACAGACCGACCCTAACACGGAACCGAACCCGAGTTCGATTTCGCATCCTAGTAGCCTAGGTACACTACAAAACAGTGACCGCGACCGCGATATTGATATAGAGAGCTCTACCAAATACCGCGAACCTCATCGACATCAGGACTTACGCGCGTGAGTCATCTCGATCGTACGCGGAAGAGGAGAGGGACGGCCCTCTCAGTACCGAAATCACTAATAACTCGAGCTCCTGTATCGCGATAACTCGCACGCCGTTAGTTTTTGCTACCGCGCGCGAGCAACCTCAATCTTCAGAGAGGAAGGGGTCGGACCCCTTAGCAGGGGGACCCGTGTCCCTCTCGACCTAATAATAGCACAAACCCGTAGCTGTCCCCAATATCCGGTCTGAACATCACCCGGGTGATGTTAGGGAGGGTCAAACCCTCACATCGTCTCACCTAATCAACTAGCCACCAGGCTTATAGTCCGACGAAGCTACAGCAGTCTTAACCCGACCGTTAGCGTAGACAATTCCGATAAAAAAGGCGTGCTTTTTTATAGTCCGCTGAAGCTACAGCTGTCTTAACCCGACCGTGAGCGTAGAGCCTTATGAAAAAAAAACGGTTGTCTGTAAAGTCGGTTTACTGACGATAGTTGAACGTGACAACGTCATAAGAAATCGAAACAGAGCGAGGTAACGCCGCATGAGTCATGTTTAGCGAGGTAACGCCGGTAACGCATGGGTCATGTTTTTTCGTGCGTGCAGCTGGCTCCATCGAATTATAAGACGTCAAAAATCACGTCAAAAATTCTCTATTAAATCAAACATATTTCAAAATTCTAAGGCTGCTACGAACTATACGACTATATAGGAAATAACATTCTCATTTTATCATTACATTTGCTTAGAACAGTAGTTCAATCTAGGAGCTCAAAAAAATGCCTTCGCGCATTAAATCTTTCTCTGCAATTTTGGGTTTAATTAAAAAGTAAAGCAAAATTTACAAAAAGCGAGGCCGCAACGAACTAGGGCCAGATTCACAATCTACTGATGAGTGTCAGATGGCTTATTTGCATGTGTTGTCTCTGTCGCTCGAATTAAAATAAGAAATAAGTAGCGACAAAACTTCCGAATAAGCTATTCGACACTTATTAGAAGATTGTGAAACAGACCCTTAAAGTAACCGGTTATATACATAATATACAAGATTGTCTCAAAGTATAAGATTGTATACTAAATGCATTAGGTGACAAATGGTCACTTAATTTATTTTCTGTCTCCAGTGACCACGAGGGCGGCAACGTATCAGCTCACACCACACACTTGGTGGGCTCGGCTCTCAGCGACCCCTACCTGTCGTTCGCAGCCGGCCTCAACGGTCTCGCGGGCCCACTGCACGGTCTGGCCAACCAGGAGGTGAGTCATATAAAATGAAATACCGCACCAAGTTAACGAATGAGATTGAGAAGTCTACATACGATCATAAGACGTCTTCTTACGTCACAAACTCTTGCTTTAAATAAACGCGTTGTATTTTACACGACTAATAATCTTAGAAAAACGTTGACTGTGGGAGAGTCACGCTTCGGCATAAATGGGCCGGCTCCACCGGGTACCTACCACGGCCTCACAGAAAACTGACGTGAAATAACGCTTGCGTTGTGTTTCGCCGAGTGAGTGAAGTTACCGCATGTTCAGGGGGGCTGGGGATTTTAAGGAGTGGGAACGCAAGTCGCAACACCAGAGGAGTTACAAGTGTAACTCCTCTAGTGTTGCGAGTGTCCATGGCGGTAGTCGCTTACCATGAGGCGATCCGTCTGCTCGTTTCCTGATTCATTTCATATATATAAAAAAAAAACAACAACCGAAACAACTCTCGTCTCTAATTAGTGACAAATCCTGAAAAAGATGAAGTGAATAAAAATGTAATTAACTGATATTACAAATCGCACTTTAGTAGAGTGTAGTAGCACAGAGTAGAAAATATAATATACCTACGTACAGAGAAACAGCTTCCATAGAAAGATCCAATTCGATCCAAAGAAAATTTTCAATGTCATATGGTGTAAAAGATGTATACTTCCCTTAACTTTTTTATTGCATAAGATAAATAATAATTAATAATAATTATATTTACTTATCTATTCCTCCAAGAATATAACAAGGAACTCATTGTTTATAACAAGAGACATTGATTAGATATTTAATGGATTCCAAAAACTTATACAATGTCCCATAGTATTCCTTGTTATCTAGTTGCGCACACATATGATGCCACTGTACTTACAACACCCTCACAAGTAACCATACCTTTTTAATAAATACACCCTGTCCGCCTAGAAACGGCGCAGTAGTCGTGATAAAATAGTAGTCACTATAACACAGTAGTCTTGACTCCTTACTAGGGATCGTGTCTCCTTATTATTTAAGATAGACTATAAGCTAAGTCTATGTAAAGTAAAACTAGTATTGTATTGTTTTAATAAAAGGATTTTTTTTAAAAAGTCTTTTAAAGATCGTGCATATAACATTTTGGCGCAGTCGGTAGGATACGCAAAGTTGCAAAAAGGACATTTTTGAATCGCTTCGGAAAGATCCCTTGCGCCCACCCGCGTCGCGAAAAATTCTCCGATAAAACTCTCAGAGAATCATCGTCGCCGCGTGAGCCGCAGCCCAGCCGAGGAGCCATCCGAACGTTGCAGCATACAACGAGGGGCAAATGAAGACGTCGATATTGACACTGTAAGTCTTTCATATTTTCTCGTGCTTTTAGGGTGTGGATCTCCCTCGCTCTCTTTTTCCGTCCTTGTATCCATTTTTTTTAAATAAAATTTTGCTACGATCCAAGACAATCAAAAATATGTCGACCGATCCCAAACCAGGTGCCCACGACTCTGCCAGCCATCATCAAAAGGCCCTGGACATCAAGCTAGATCCCTTGGTACCTACAAATCAATTATTTAGTCTTATACCAAAATTTAGCGAAAATACAAATAATTTAAACATTTTTATAAGAAACTGTCGCCAAGCACAAAATTGGGCGAACAGTGTACAAAAATTATTATTATTGCCAGCAGCTATATCGCAATTAGAAGGTAAAGCAGCTAGTTTTGCTAACAGACGCAATTTTTCTGATCTAAATCAATTTTTAGACGAATTAGATGCGCATTTTAATAAATGTCGAACCCTTAGTGCAATCTTATTGGAATCTCAGCACGCAAAGCAAAGAGGATCCGTTGCGCGTTTCGTAGAATATTACGAAAATTTAAAGAATGAGCTTTTATCAAACACAGAAATTATTAATGACAAATCTGGTATTTTATGTAGTGAATATGATAAGCTTCTAATGAATAACTTCTTAGTCGGGTTAGATCCGCATTTTTATAATGTCACAAGATCCCGTAGGCCTACTACGACCGACGAAGCTTTCAAATTTGCACTAGAAGAGGAACGAGCCCTCGAATTCTACAGTAAAAACAATAATATACGTAGGAATTCTGAGACGTATAATACGAATAGACAAACATCTAATTATCGTAATTCAGTCCAAAAATCTTCGAGTTACGTGCAAAATAATAAATCGAATGATAATAATAGAATATCGAATAAAAGTGATAGATTTTGTACGCATTGTAAAATGCAGGGGCATACAATCGACTTCTGTAGAAAATTGCATCCGGGCCCCAGCAACAGTAATAAATCTAAAAATAATTTTAACGATAAAAAAACAATAAATTCTTTAAACGAGGAGCCGGAGGACACAACCGAGCAGCCGTCCTCCGAAGACGAGGCCGAAGTCCTCATGAATCTGCTCGAAATTTAAATACAAATAAATATGCCATAAATAATATTGTAGGCGAAAAATTAAATAAATTATTATTTATAAAACATTTTGTAGGCGATATCTCAATGAAATTTTTAGTCGACACTGGCGCCGCCGTCAGTACTATTTCTCCTAAAGTAACATCGCAAATTAAAAACTTAAAAACATTTAAAGAAAAAATTCAAATAAAAGGTATATGCGAACAAAAATTAGAAATCTCAGAATACGTAGAGTTGCCTATAATAACAAATAATCTTTCGCATAAATTTTACGTTGTTCAAATAGATATTCCATACGACGGAATAATGGGCATTGATTTCTTAAAAAGATTCAAAGCGTCGATAAACACGCACGATAACAAAATTAAATTATCTTTACCAGATAATACTCAGGTTACACGCGAAAATTTTGTTTTAATTGAAGCCCGCACCGAACAAAAAATTCCAGTTAAAATACCTAACATTGAAAACGGAGACGTAATCATAGAAAAATGCTCTTTACGCTCCAATAAATTATTAATCCCAGAGTCACTGATTAAAGTCGAGAACTTTATCGGTTTTACAACATGTATAAATACTTCATTCAAGGATATTGAGATAAATATACCTGAAATGAACGGTTCATACGTTGAGATAAGAGAACTTTTATTTACTACAAAACAAAATACTAGTATAAATCGCGATAAAAAAATTGAAGAATTAATTCGTACGGCACATATGAATAAAGAAGAACGCGAAAACATTTTGCAAATTTGTAAAGATTTTAAGGACATATTTTACCTCGATGGTGACAAATTCACATTTTCCAATGTAGTAAAACATACCATAAACACTGGAGATTCACCGCCAGTGTATACGAAAAATTATCGGTATCCTCAGGTACACAAAGAGGAAGTCAAAACTCAAATAAAAAATTTATTTGCACAAAAAATAATTAGACCTAGCCATAGCCCGTATAATTCACCGATTTGGATAGTCCCCAAAAAAGCCGACTCCAGCGGTAAGATAAAGTGGCGCATGGTTATCGATTACCGTAAGCTCAACGAAGTTACTAAAAGTGATAAATACCCTATACCTAACATAGTAGACATTCTAGATAAATTAGGGAAAAGCAAATATTTTTCAACACTCGATTTAGCGAGCGGGTTCCATCAGATTGAAATCAACCCGGAAGACACTGAGAAAACAGCTTTTTCAACAGAAGAAGGTCATTTTGAGTTCACTCGGATGCCCTTCGGTTTGAAAAATGCGCCCGCCACATTTCAAAGAGTCATGGATAATATACTTAGTGGTCTCAGTGGCGATCACTGTCTTGTCTATTTAGATGACATAATAATTTACGCATCCTCCTTAGAAGAACATGATTTAAAGTTAAGAAACGTATTGAAAAAATTACGCGAATACAATTTAAAATTACAACCGGATAAGTGTGAATTCCTCAGAAAGGAAGTAGCTTATCTTGGCCACATAATATCGGACGAAGGCATAAAGCCAAATCCTGATAAAATTAAAGCCGTCAAAATATTTCCTCAACCAAAAAATACTAAGTCAATTAAAGCATTTTTAGGCTTAGCAGGTTATTACAGACGTTTTATACCAAACTTTTCAAATATCACTAAACCTTTAACTAAACTTTTAAAGAAAAATGAAAAATTTATATGGACTCCTGAATGCGATAAAGCAAACGAAAAACACACACATACAAAGTTAACGATTTAATTTTATACAACGATAAAAAGAAAACGGGTACTAGAATAAGATGGACCGGACCATTTAAAATAACCAAATTAACCTCCAGAACCGCGACTTTATTAATCGACCGTAATAAACTTTTAACCGTATCAATAGATAATATTCGACCTTATTTTCGTCGTTATATTCCAGATGTGCAACCCTCTACTTCGTCCATGGGAACGTAACGAAGCTGGAAGTAAACCCAGGATTGTTCTTAAATCCTATAGGAGACTTATACAACTCGAATAATGCATGGAAATTAATCACATACAGAAATTATAATGGAGTAATCTCAGCCTTCGAAAGACTTAAACCAATTATATTAGAATTCCAAAACTTTGAAAGAGCCGCGAAAAAAAGTAACAGAACTTTACATTTGCAAGCTTTAGTTAGAACCTTATCTAAAGATATCGAATCAAAAATTAATTGCCTGCCAACAAAAAATACCGAGAAACAACAAAAAGCTAAAAGAGGTCTTATAAATCCCTTAGGGTCAGTACTTAGAATACTTTTTGGTACCATGGATAACGACGACAGAAGAAGAATAAATGACGTAATCAGAAACGTCGAGAAAAATGGCGAAACTGTTAAAAATCTCGTTACTAAACAAATACAAGTAACAACGTCCGTTATCGCTTCCTTTAATAAAACTATTAACTCAATGAACGCGTAATAAACTTTAATATGCTTAAAATACAGAAATACGTACAGGAAAATAGGAATGAAATTCAGGAAATAAAACAACATGAAACAATTTTCGAATTATATGAATTTGTCATAGATAATTTAATGTTAATTAATTCTAAAGTTGATGAACTGATGAACGCCATCGAATCCGCTTTGTCTGGAACATTACCTGCAAATATAATAAATTACAGTAATTTAGTAAAGGAATTAAATAAAAGTCCAGATTCTGGTAAATTTATAGAAATACCAAGTTTTAGCAATATTCATAATTTAATTAAAATCAGTAATCTTAACGCGTATTTAGAAGATTTAACTTTAGTTTCAATTCTAGAAATACCTCTTGTAGACGAGGATTGTTTTGTGGGTTACCAAGTACTATCCCTCCCCAAAAAAGATAACCAATCCTCCTTATATCACACCCTATTAGTTCAGAGCAAGTATGTAGGCTTAACCAGAGATAGAAGGTTCTATGTAACCCTAGATGAACTATCGACGTGCAAACATTACGACGAGAATAAATACGTTTGCAAATCACTAATCATTCAAGACGAAAATGCTGATCCAATTTGCGAAACTAGTATTTTACATCAAGATAAATCAAAATACAGCGAATTATGTAATATCATGTCAACAAAAGGAAACTTTAAAATTATACATCGGCTAGCGAAAAACAAATGGTTATTACTATTCACAAACCCTATCAATATTGTCGAGGGATGTCAATCGAACTTTACTACAATCAACTTCCAAGGTGCCGGTATCCTCACCTTAAATGAATACTGCACCGCTACTCTGCAAAGCACCAAACTCCACGGTGAAGGCGTAGTAAAAACGCAATTGGAATTACCTGAAATAAAAATAGATATAATAGAAGAATTGTACAAGCATCCTCTTGTGAATAAATTACCTGTTGTCGAAATAAAACCAGTAAACTACAACCATGCAAAATTAGACGACCTCAAAGCGGAAGCCCAGCAAATGACAGATATAAAACAAGAATTAAACCGAGTGTCTTACAAAACCGAGTTGCAACAAAACTCTATATTATTATATATAATTGCCGTTTGTGTAATTGGCTACGTAATATATCGCTGCTGCTGCATAGCCCAAGAAGAATTTGTACCTGGATTTTGTCACTCCTTGAGATGTCCTGGTAGACAACGTCATCGCAGTGAAGACATCGAGATGCAGCAACACCAGGGAAGCAGAGAAGCTCCCTGTGAACCCCATTATTCTACCGTCACTCATAGAATCCCTGAAAACCTGTAAACAATAGTGTCACGCCTTAAAAAAAAATTTAATCATTTTAATTTCTTAAATTTAGTTGAAACGATTACTAATAATTTTTCTTTTATTTTATATAATTTATATTTAATCAAATGATTAAATGTTCAATATTTGCACAAAATTAAGTAGTTCTGTTTTACTTAGTAAATAAGGAATAATATTACAAACTAAAATGTTTATTTTTATGTTATGTAATATTAGATTAAATTAAAACTTTGATATATTAACTCATTTAACCATTATTTTTAAGAATTAAAAAATATATATATATATATAATCAATTATTCTGAATAATAGTAATTTCTTTTAAATATTCGTAATTTAATTATTTCTTCTTAGCGACAAATAATTGATTATGTATCTTTTTAAATTTTAATTGTGTACTCATAGTTTATATTCTTTTTTCTTTTTATTTAATACCTCATGTAAAGGAACCACGAAATCCCTATTTTTTTTTATAAATAATTGAAAATTTTACTTACTTTCCGAATTTCCATATACTTGCCTTTAAAGTAATTGTTGTTTGAAAAATACTCAGGTCCTTTTTGAGTATAATTTCCAATCTAAGACGGGGGGTGTAAAAGATGTATACTTCCCTTAACTTTTTTATTGCATAAGATAAATAATAATTAATAATAATTATATTTACTTATCTATTCCTCCAAGAATATAACAAGGAACTCATTGTTTATAACAAGAGACATTGATTAGATATTTAATGGATTCCAAAAACTTATACAATGTCCCATAGTATTCCTTGTTATCTAGTTGCGCACACATATGATGCCACTGTACTTACAACACCCTCACAAGTAACCATACCTTTTTAATAAATACACCCTGTCCGCCTAGAAACGGCGCAGTAGTCGTGATAAAATAGTAGCCACTATAACACAGTAGTCTTGACTCCTTACTAGGGATCGTGTCTCCTTATTATTTAAGATAGACTATAAGCTAAGTCTATGTAAAGTAAAACTAGTATTGTATTGTTTTAATAAAAGGATTTTTTTTAAAAAGTCTTTTAAAGATCGTGCATATAACAATGGTTGCCCGAGCACGTACCTACGGCATTCTCACAACACAGTCAGCCTAGTCCAGAGGAATGACTGTTACGTCCGGGGCTAAATGTGTGGCTTTTCTCGCGATGGTATCCTTCACGATTCGTCCGTGCAATGAACTTGAGATCTGAAAAAGTCTCATGGTACACGCCACGACTTGAGAATTGAATCGAAAAATCGAACTCTATCGAGTATATAGCGCATATTATTGTGTTAAAACGATAAGGACAATGTTTAAAAACATTTTATATCGCTCGTAACCCGAAACGATTCCGTCGTGACATATCTCGACAGCTAGCCTGAAGTGTGACTTGGTATCGACCATATTACTATGGCAATAAGGTTCACACCGGCTTGTCGGTGACGTACGTGGTTAGTGACTTTCGATGATTCAGGACTCACGGTTGTGTGAGCGATTAAACTTTGTTTAACCTTATTGTTGAACATTCAACAGGGGTGTTGACAACACGTTATATTTAGTTTAATTTATATTATATTATAAAATTCAGAAATATTGAGGTGACTTGATATTAAATGTAAAAAAAATAAAAAAATTATGTCTAGTTTTGCAATGAGATACTTACATTATATACATAATACTATATTTCTACTATTAATTCTACTTACCATCCAGGTGCTTATCTGGCTGGAGAAGCTCCGGAAGCAAGTCGGCGACAACTTCACAGAGGAAGGTCTAAAGGAATTCATATGGAAGACCCTCAAGGCTGGCCAGGTCGTGCCTGGATATGGACACGCTGTATTGAGGAAGACTGACCCCAGGTAAGTTTCTATACTTCGATATGGATGTAGTGACATTACAGAATATGATGTATTCATTCACCCTTTTTTATGAAATACTAGCTGGTGCCCGCAACTTCGTTTGCGTAGAACTAATGGAAACGGAACCCTATTTTATTAAGGAACCTTCAGATAACAAGTGTCTATCTGCCAGTGAAAGTCCCGTGAAAATAGGTCCAGCTGTTACAGAGATTAGCTGCAACAAACAGACAGACGGACAAACAAAAATTTAAAATTACAAACAGACACTTTAATTTTATTTATTTGTATAGAAGACGCCTACAATTACTGCCCAATAGTCATCTATTACTGCCCGTGGAGACCTGATGAGAGCTTTCAGGCGTAAGGATGTGACGATGCGGTAGCCCGCTAGCTGATTCTGCCCCAATACAATAATACGTTGTAGAATGTAGTAGGATCAAATAGACTTTGAAATTTAATTTTGCGTGAGCTAGAAATCACTAAGTCCAAATTTTGAAAATTTTCACGTCCACTCGACTTCAATGGTCTACAATTTTTCCACACAATCGTGGACACCTGTACTGTGCAGCTGTTTATCTTTCATGTGTTCTAGAAATGTTGTACAGTCATCAGTCACTACTTACCATAAAAAAAGGTTACTGACCTAACCCGGCAAAGGAAACATAGGGAAAGATTACATCGTGCTCCTATTGGGTTCGGTGGTCTGTTAATAACCCTATAAGCAAATGGGTATCTAAGTATGTTTAGATACCCATTTGCTGATATGGTATGATATGACGATATGATTTGCTTAGAAGTATAAAATATGTTGTATAGTCTATATATGTAAACTGCAAATTCAATAATTTTAATTTTCATATTTTAGATACACATGCCAACGTGAATTCGCCCTTAAACATTTGCCAAACGACCCTCTCTTCAAACTTGTGGCCGCTGTATACAAAGTGGTACCACCAATCCTAACTGAGCTCGGCAAAGTCAAGAACCCATGGCCCAATGTGGACTCCCACTCTGGCGTATTGCTACAGGTGAGAGATTTTACTATAATAATAAATTTTACGGGTTTAGTTAGGACCTACATGGCATAGTATACTGTTCACCATTTCAAGAAAATGAGATCTACAGTATGAAGAAGTCCGCAAAAATCGCTAATACAATAAATAAATAAAATTAATTTCAAAAAGTGGGGCAACTATACTGGTTTTCCCCTATTATATCTCGCGTCGCCTCTCGGCAATAATTGTGCTAGAGCAGCTGATATTTAGAAGAAACTTAATTAACATAAATACTGACTTAACATTTGTCAACAGTACTACGGACTTAAGGAGATGAACTACTACACCGTCATGTTTGGAGTATCGAGGGCTCTCGGAGTACTCGCTCAGCTGATCTGGTCGCGGGCTCTCGGACTACCCATCGAACGCCCCAAATCCCTAAGCACCGACCTCCTTATCAAACAACTTGGCAAGTAAACTCAGATCTCAGGAGTATCGAAACACTGTCAAATGAAACACCCCAGCCAATGGAGTAAACGCTATACTCAGATTTTTAATTTCAGTCAGTCATGTTTTTTCGCTACATCTCCATTTCTTTATTTATCAAGTTAGTGGAGACAGAGTTGTGTTTTACAGACTGAGATTATAAACGAGAGTATAAATGGAATATAATGAAAGTCTGGAATTTAATTCCATCCCATTTATTTTATACATTATTTATACGTAAATTGATGTTTTATTCTATGTTGTTTTTATCACCCTTATTATATTCCATTATTTTATAGCGTTTACGCCAATTGAGCGATAATGTTGCGATACATTTAAATAGTGATTGGACTTTCATCACATTATAGAGTACCTACTCTTTTAAACATTGTACATACAATTTCTATTTAAAATGTACACGTAATGTACTCGGACACCAAGAAAACTTTACACATTGCCACAGTTGTAATACGTCATTTAGTATTAAGAAGTGTAAGCGGTAATAATTATGTGTATAAGAAATAATTGTACTTACGTTTGTGATTTTTTTTTTAAATTATACATTGTAATTTATTTGAAATCTTTCTAACAGACTTGTGGCGATTTGTACGTTTTCTGTTAAGCGATATTATGGGTTTAGTTCAATAGTGTTTCACGGGGAAGTTTCAGTATGCTATGCATATTGTAATGCTTAGATATCATAGTAAGTTAGAACGGGGAGACCCGTAGTATTGAATAATATTGTACTTAGATTCGGTAACACTGTGATCCGTGTAATCTAGGTGTGCAATAGTTTTCCCGGAGAAAACTTCCAACACCTAGCGTTGACCGTAAACATTTTATTTATTGCAGATTTTATTCAATTTAGTCATAGAGTTACCAAAGTATTTCTGTATTTATTTAATCTGTATCCCCCTGTTTTGCCTTAATAGTAAATTCTCCATATTCGATTTGTAGATTTTGTCGTATCATTACATTAGTTTGTAATTATTTATTGTAATATCACCGCACATGTTCGATGCGTGCGGTGGAGAGACCACTCACAGTTCGATGACAATACGTAAAAATAAAATGGTATGGTGTAGTGAATATTGTTTTATTTCAACCCGTATTACGTAGTGGTAAGTATAGTTAGCGTAGTTAATAACGACATCAATGAATTACAAAATATCAACATATGTAGTACTAATTCTAATTACACAGTAAAATATACTGGCCTGCAAAAAAATATTTACTACACTTAAATTTTGAAATTTTTCGGAACTATTCATAAGGAAAAATGTTTTAAAGAAATTTTTATCGACTTTCTACTACTAGCCACAAAAATGTTTGTTGATTTGCTACAAATATTTTTGTGGCTAATGCCTATCGCGCACTAGGCACTCAGGCTGCTGTAGCCCGAGTGCGGCAGCTAGTTTAACCATGGACATATTTTGTTGCTGCTTAGGGTCGGATTACACCGCAACGAGATGTACGCGACGCGCTTTTAAAATAGTAATTCAAAATTTAAATTCACTACATACACAAGAAGACCGTTTGGGTGTGACCTTTAAGTGCGCGGGCGGGCTCCCATACGCTGTAATTTGTTTTACTGCCTACCAGAGCCAAGCTGCCTAGTGCGGAGGGAGCGTAAATCACTAGAATCCATGTAAATATTTTTTTTTTTTTACAGCGACAGAAATGGCATGCGTTTGCGAATAGAAAGAAAAATCTTCAACGGTAATTTTGTAACTATTTTAATGGTCTAATATAGTCGGGTTGCCATATTACTGAAACGTCTGTAATTTATGGTACATATGGTTACTGATGTTTTTTGTCAGCAGTTTTAGATAAACTATCATTTCGTTTTAGATAAGCTATTCGTTAGCGCTTTTGAATGGATGACGCAAACGCGATAACCAATCAAAAGCTCTATTGAAAAGATAAACTACCGACGAAAGGACCTTAGAAATAGAGGTGATAGAGGCTAGATCTATCTCTAGTCTACGTGTAGACACGATAGAATATTAAAATTTGATCAGGCCTTCTGGACCTGAAGGAAGCATTAAGATTTTTTCATAATTTTTAATAGGTTAAAGTAAAAAAAAGTTTAAATTAAGAAATAAATACAACTTATATTAGTAGTGGGGATTCGTGCGTTCTGGCCCACGATTCTGGCCCAACACCCATTTTCGCTGTCTATCGACTGTCGATATCTATCGATATCGACTGTCTATCGAGTGAGTTCGCCGACTAAAAAAGAAATAAAGTTTGGTGTCAAAATGGGGGTTTTTGGCCATGCCTGATCGATTGCGCTAATCCGTTTTTCAATATCTCTAACGGTTACAAAGAGTTTTTTCCGGGGAATTCAATGGGTGAAGTTGTGGTGTTTCTATTTATTCATAAATTTGTGTAATTTGAGTTCTTAATGTGTAATATTGGTAGAATATTAACCATTAAATATTCGTTAACGAGCACAAGTGTGGGCAAGTGGTACAACTTCTAAAAACGTGCTATTTTGTGTTCCAACCAAAACTCCATAGGAACTTTCAGTAAAGCTTCTACCACTTTACTTAATCGACTGACATGACTCATTAACTGCACTGACTATTTATTTGGACTTTGACTAGACTTTAGACTTGACGATTTAGGAATACGGTGTTGAAAATTGAAACGAAAGTTCTATTTCCCGCCTTTTTAACTTGACACTGGCAAATGGTTATAAGCCATATATTAAAAAAACCCGTTACAAAGATAGACTTTTGCAATTACTAGGCTCATTAGGCTCTGTTCATTACTAATTACGTCATACCACTGTGACAGATGCCGAGCCGGAGCCGAAGGGTCATTAGTGGTTAAGTGAAACAATAACAGTATTATAAGTTAGTCATTTTATTCATAAAATAACACTCAAATAAACTACATAATTTCAAATCGTTGCTATCCGCCTGTCTGTCGGTATTTATTTTATTTTTTATTTGCTGGAAAACTTACAGCTAACATACATAAAATAGAAACTTAAGAATAAAACAAGAAGGCCAATTAAAAGTTTTCACAGATAGTACATATAACAGTAAAAAGGAAAAAGACAGCGATAACCAAAGAGAACGACGTTTTACACATTTAAGGCAAGGCAGACATAGACAACAAATATGAAGTTAGTTATGAAAAAAAATTAGGAAAACTTAAGACATATTGCTATTAAAATAGAAATTGGTGAACTCTTTCTTAAAAGTAGTAACATTGGTACATAATAAATCTACATCGAGAAACCGCGAAATCTCGTTATACATTTTACTGGCCCTGACAATATACGCGTTCTGGCGATAGGCAGTATTAGAACACTCAATGGTCACGCTTTCTTCGCGAATCTGCTGGAACGCGTAGCTCGATTCTACTAGTAAAATCAGCACAGTCTACTGAACTTTTGGCAATATTAAATAAAGAGACAGATCTGCTACTTTTCTTCTTTCGGATAAAGACAATATATGAAATTTCTTACATCGTTCGAAATAGGCAGATACGAACGTATCTGCCTATTTGAATTGCACGTACCTCAAAAAAATCTGAATGTTCTCTATACGGCTAATATACGTATCATAAACCGGGTTCCAAAGAGATGAGCAGTACTCGAGATGGCTGCGCACGAAACTGGAGTATAGTATTTTGAGTGTTTTGACGTCATTAAAATTACCGGAGACGCGTAATACGAAACCTAACGCTTGGGACGCCTTTTTGATGATGTTGTCTACATGTGAATCAAAGAAGAGTTTCGAATCAAACGTAACACCCAGGTCTTTTATCATGTTAACTCTAGTTAAAGATATATCGGCAATTTTGTAGTCGTAATGGATAGGCATAGCCTTTCGAGTAAACGTACATACGTAGCATTTGAAAACATTTGAATCAAGTCGGTTGCAAAGGCTAGCTAGTAGTCTAGGAGTCTATTGAGATCCTGTTGGAGGCGAAAAGCATCATCGACATTTCTTATTTGACTTAGAATTTTCATATCGTCGGCAAAAAGTAGTATCTTTGAAACATTCAGCAATATCATTATAAAAATTTTGAAGACCACACCTGAGGGGATGTACATAACTCTAGACGTGTAACCATTGAGCACATCTGTTGTCGACATAAGAAGAAAACCAACTGAAGAGGTTTCGCCGAATACCTATCGCTATTAGTTTAGATTCTAGCTATTAGTCCGTGTAGATTACGTTTACCTATGTGCGTTTAGACATACACTCAGAGAGATAGTCGCTACAAAGTATTAGGTTGGTTTCGGTGGATCGCCTACGTAGAAAGCCATGCTGGTGCGCGCTGATACTCGGACATAGAACAGGATACAGCTGATTATAAACTATTTTCTCTAGGAGCTTTGCGAACAGGCACAGTTTAGATAGGCCTATAATTATTTACTATGTTTTTCGGACCTTTTTTGTGTATGGGGGGTTATGAAGGCCGATTTCCAGATCGACGGTACGACGCCTTTGGTAAATTATCTTTGATAAAGCATCGTAAGAGGTGAGGTCAAGGATTCAAAGCTACGTATTAAAATCGGTGGAATGTGGTCTGGACCAGCAGATTTATTTAAGTCGATGCCTTTGAGCAGTTTACGTACTTCCGATTCCCTCACTTCGATTGAATACATGTCAGATACACAATTCAGGTTTTCATATGCATGTTCTAATAATTGCGTGTTGTCAAGGCGTCGAGACTCAACACTACTCCAAGAGAGAAAATTGGAATGAAAATAATCGCTAAACATGTTGCAGGTATCTTCTCCGTCACAGGAACTTTTATCTCCGAATTTAAATAATGGTATGTTGGTTGTATGGTTGTACGTTATAATTGTATGGTTTGTTCCGACCAATCTCTGAAACGGCTGGACCGATTTTCACAGGGCTTTCTCTGACAGATAGCTGACATTATAAGGACTTAGGCTCCTTTTTCTAAGGGTTCCGTTCAAAAATAGGGTTCCGTTACTTCTACGCAAACGAAGTTGCAGCCACCACCAGCTACTTTGCTAAAGGCATTTCAGTGCGCGTCGTCACAAACAACAACATTCCTTTATCATGTTTTCAACAACTAAGCGGGGGTTTAAAATAAAAATTTGGTACAGTTTCAAAGAAATCCTTTATTTCGAAATAATCTTTTAGTAACATTTTAATCAATCCTTCATAAAACAAGTTTTGAACATAATATCCAAAAACATCATTTTTAAGTGTATCGCTACCAAATTAATTTTGAACCTCTGTCAATGTCAAAATCAAACAACGGAAATATATTTAATACTTACTTTGATGCTGTACACATATTTAAGATTATTATGATACTTACGATACATATAATTGATGCACATCCAAGACCCAGGAACGCAGAAACTTTATTTTTTTTACGTTCCTTCTTTTTTTTTTTTATGTTCCTTCGGTGGGATTCGAACCCGCCACCTTCGGTTTAAGCGCCAACGCGCTAACTACTGAGCCACAGAGGACATCAAAAATTTAAAATATTTGTGGTTATTGAAACTAGTTATTAGGTTTATTTAAACAAGATTGTTAACGACTAGATATCTAATGGTTTATTTGAACTACTTATGTAGATAGTACAATATTAATTTTATTAGCTGCTATAGTCAACGGTTACATTACGATTTTTATCTATTTCAATAACATTATCAAATTCTGCATAAACAACGCAATTGATCGTTTGAGTCAGAGCAGATTCAAAGCGAACTTCTTATCTAACACTACCATGTTTAATTAGATTCCAATGGCTAGATGAATTAGCTGACAAACCAGGTGTGAGATCAAATACTAGCAAACAATAACCTTTCGAATACTTATCGTGAGATATCGCATTACCTTCGTTAAGAAAATGTATTCCTGTTCCTGAGAATAATGTATGATAGGTTGCAGTAAAAATATTATTATCAAAGGATGGTTGTAAAGCTTTTGAAGGAATTTGTAGACCGTCAATATATAAACAAAAAGAATTCATTTTATAGTTCTTAAAATTAAATGGATTTAATAAAAAACAACCATTAAATTCTGCATTATTTACAAATCTAACTATACATCTCTTAGATACTTGAACCAAAAAAATATTGTCTAATGTCTTGCCCTGAAGCCCTGACGGTATCGTTAGACCTTTTACTTCGGCTCGAGTTATAGGATATTTTGCAGTAGTAGTGGCTAAGACTTTTTGATGAGCTAGTAAGACGGATGGGTTATTTTTTGTCCTTCGAACAAGGAGAGTCGCATCTGTCATTTTTATTTTGTATTTAACATCGTCTGTTGGAGCCATGCAGTTAAATGTTTCACGTGATCTAACCAATTACTACTCATCTCAGCGCCATTAATTAAAAACTTTTCTTGATTGAATATGTCACCATGAAGGTGTCCTATCATTTCAACTTCCTTACTTTCTGTAACTAATTATTGTCTTTTAGTAAAGCCTGAATTTTTTTCATCGGTTGAGTCCATTTTACCAGCTGTATCTTCATACCAAAGTCTACACGTTAAATGAGATTCTTTAGCATTGGGGAGTAATTCAAAAGAGTTTCGATATAAGCTCGATAAGCATATGTATTATTTGGAGGTGAAACCAATTTTTGGTTCAAATAAACATGGAGTTGAGTAAAAACTGAATGAAGCCAATTGTTTACAGGTGCTACAACAGTTGAAGCTGCCAGTTTTGAAGAATCCTTTTTTAATATTTTTTAATTTTTTTAGCTTTTAAATGAATCAGTGTATGATATAAGTCTATATAATCATCGCCAGTTCCAGGGACTTGAAATTCTATGGGGCCATCGTCAGCTAAAGATGATATTGGTTTGTAGTGTAGTTGATGGTAAAGCAAACAAATCTAGTTCAGATTTTATACATTCACAAGACTGACTATGTAAGAAAGACATTGTTTTTAAATGTATGAAAATATATCTCCTTGATATTGACTGGACATAATTGAATCATCTGCAATTCTTACAGATACAAACTTAGATATATCATCGTAACGAAATGTTATTTTTTCTCTTATATTATTTAAAGCTGTTATTATTATGTTACCAGTTGGTAGCGGGAATGTGATTTTTATAATGAACAATGCAAGGATATTTTTCATTTGGCATTAAAATTTTCTTAGTAATATAAACAATATTTTCATGTTCTTGAACAGTAAACATTCTACATGGGTATTGAAATTCAACAACAACAACAGTCCATTCCCCCTCTAATCTATTGAACTGTTGCTTAGTAATTTTAAATAAAACCTTCCTTTCATTATATCTGCTTTAAATCAGATACCAAAACCCAACTATTTCCACTTGACGAGCACTTGCTTTCTGCTATCAGAATATCGAGAAGTTATTATTTTATCTATTTTGTGGCCTGAAGTGGCTGGGTGGAGTAACTTTTTGTAACTCTCTTTTATAAAAAGTACCTTCTATATCTTCATTTTGTAAATCTTTTAAGGTGTACACAACCCAAGGTGATCTAGGGATTACAGTTGAAACAATAAAAATTTCATCGCTCCAGTTAGATTCGTATCCCTTTTGGACGATATGTTTGTATTTTGTGATTCTAATATAATATTATCACCCACGTGAAATTTGGTAATGAGATGTCTCCTAATAACCTTTTATTTTCTCAAGCATACAAATTGTTCCAAACAGTCATAATGTTACTAGAACTTACATCACATGGAGGCATTTTAATACTTGAATGAAAACTATGGTTATATGCATATAATAAATCTTGTAAAATATCTATATATCTGTATGTATTTTATGTGTAAAATAGCGCCACATTTTTGACTTGAGTGTTCTCTGAAATCTTTCTACAATACTAGCCTTAATATCAGGAATATTTGTCGTATAATAATTAATATTTTTACTCTTAAAATAGTGACGACCATCTTTGGAAACAAACTCAGTACCCTTATCAGACTGTATGTGAGTTGGAAACGTATGAGATTCCTCAAAAATACTTTCAAAACATTTCTTGGTTGTTAAAGAATTTTTTTTTTATAGGTCTAGCATAAGCATACTTACTAAATACATCAATAACACACAATATATAGTTATAACCATCATTATATTTACAATATGTTCGCATGTCACTTAAATCTGCTTGCCACAGTTTATTAAGATCAGATAAGATATATTTGTTTCGAGGAAACTTTTTGTAAACCGGTTTATGAAGTGTGTACGTTTCTTGTGTTTGCAATCATTGCTTGACTTCATTTTTATTAATTTTGCCTCTCATAGGTTTTGCAAGTTTGACAATACGGCTGTAACCAGCAGGGTGTGATGCATCATAATAAATGTTGTGAATTTCTAGTAGGGGTCCATTTTTCCAATCAATTTTATTTTTTATTTTTTGAATTTACTTGTTTTCAGATGCAGGTGTAGAATATTCCTCACCACCAGATATTTCTCCAAAATCTTTCAACTGAATTCGGTTAATATACTCACTTCTCTTCGGATTACCAATATAAGTGAGTGGGACTTTTAGATCCTTCTTCAAATCTTTAGCAAATTTTTCCCATCCTATTGGATCACTTTTTTTCAATGGTCTTAATAAAACATTGACTAAATCTACAATATTGCTCCCATTTATTTTGTAATTGTACTAGTGAGTACTGTACCATCATCATTCCAGTGTACTTTGTTTTGATTTGTTAATAGGAAGTTTAATAATGACTCACCTTTTATTAATGTAAGATTTAGGTATTTAACTTAATATTTGTTGTTTTGAGTATATAAATTTAATTTGAACCGTGGCACTCTCTTTGTGTCTATTTTATTCTTCATTCGATGTCTGATCGACAATTGGATCTTTGTTGTTTGGGGCACTACTTTTATCATATTGTTCTTTTTCCAAAAGTGTTTAAGATAAATCCATATTTGAGGTTATTATTGGGAGTTGATAAGGCTGGCGATCTTCTCCAGTGAAGTGCAAACCTTTGTAATGTTTGTAAGTATAAAATCCATTTTATTCTGTCGTTATCGTTACTTTTAATAATATTTTGCATTTCAGTATCTAATCGTGATTTAGGATTTTCGTCACTCTCGTTCATTTTATTAATGTTATCAATCAAACTTGGTTCCACCAGTAACATTTTCTTAGCGTGTTCCATTTTAAACAAGGCCACTAACTAATCCACTTAATATGGAACCTAAAATAATAGGTAGAAATGCACCACCTTTTTGAACAATCATATTTTTTCTAACTTTGGTTGTAGTTTTACGAACAAGCTTTCGAAGTAATGTTATATATTGTTTTAAAGATTTTTATCCTTTTCTTTTAATGGGACTTTGCCTTGTAGCAAATTATGAATACACTGACATATGCAATTTATTTTATCTTCATCACATGATTTTAATAAAGCTTTTTGATACTTTCGTTTTAAAGTGTGAAATGCGACGAGCACCTCTTTATGCGTCTTTAAGCTTCCAGCATTATTCTTATCGTATTTAAACCCTCGTTTCGGTACATAAACTGAACAGTTTTGTCAGTTGGGAATATGTTTGTCTTAAAACGACACATGTCATTGGTATTGGTATTTTGTTTGAGATCTATCATTAAATAACCATGTGCCTCTGTCGTTGCATCTTTATAAGCTACTTGAACAAACTTTACATTATCAGGAGAGACTTGACGAGCTAAATATCGAATTTGTGTTTTATCACGAGGGTTCTTAAAATAAATTATATAGTTCGAATTTAACGAAATATCTCTTTGACCTTTTCTTTGATGAAACAGATTTTGAGTTATATAAAATACGCTTAAATTTCTGTGGTGACTACCTTTTGTAAATATATCTACAATTCGACCATCAGATTCTCTCATCAGAGAGAATCTGATGATCGAATTGTAGATATGTTATTTCTTTTATTCTATTATGATCAAATTGGCTTCCTTACCATCAAACATGCTTAAGTCAGGTAATCCTTGAAAGTAGTTGACATTTTTCAAATTGTATTAAGGTTGCATCTCATCAAAACACCATGTTATTTGGGAAAAAGATGTGTTACATATTTCTTCCATATTATTAATAAATTTTGTAACAAAATTTGATTTTCCACAACCACGAACCTAAAATTGCTAACTTTATCGTTTTCTTAATTTGTAATGGCCCACGCCAACGTATCGATTTGATTTGGTAATATGTTGCGCTTGGTATCTTGGTATGACAAAGAAGTTTTATTGATTTCTTCAGTAAATATTGTGTTTAATTCATCCGAACCTATACATACTATTGTGTTGAATATTTTTATTGAAAATACCAGATTTGTAATTTCCTAACTCTAACTTTTTCGTAACACTTTTGTTTACGCCTTTGGCTTTTGCAACGAATTTGTTACCTACTGTAAATGCATACATTTTTTATAGGAGTCCTACAAATTCCTCTAAAATATCATCATTACTTTCATCTTTAAAATATACTAACTTTTTTTGGTTTACTTTAGGGTATCCAAATAAATTATTAGAATGATAATCAGAATTCAGAAGTATCGAACCATCAAATCGTGTTTCAGATCTTCATATAAATTATCAGTAAAAAATTGGTATATAAAACTATCAGTACAGTAATTTAGTTTTATTACCAATATTTTTCATAATGAAACTCATACATGAAATCATCATCAGTGCAAATCGTGAAGTTCATCGGAATACTCTAAATCAACTTCCAAAATTATACCATATTCAGACGTATCAGGAATACCAAAGTCGGTGTCAGGATCTACCCACTCAAATGCCCCTATACCCCTACTGGAAGGTATTGTGACATTGCTCAACCATAAAGATTATTTGCGTCAAAATACGTAAGAAAAGATTTAGATTTTGTTTTATCACAACTTGTCAAATACAGATTATTTGCCTTGGCATAACATTGTGATACACCACCACTAATACATGTCCTGATAAACGCTATTTTGTCAAAGTCTGTTAATAACTCTAATTCTATTTTAGTGTACTTTAACTGAAATCCCAACTTAAACCGGGTGCAGTATAATAATATGCTGGATCTAAAGTGTAAGCACATATATATATAAATATCTCTAAAATTTTCAAATGTCTGTTAAAAGTAATACGTCAGTTTTTTGGTACAAATTAGAATAATCTAGCATGTTTGAACATTGGAAGTGATTCCAAACATCTTGTCCATGATGGTAATCATCATCAGATACATTTGAATCAGTTAGGATGTTAGCTTTATACTTTCATTAGATGTCATGAATTAATAGGAATAAACACCTTTTTTCTTTAGACGTACAAATGTAAATGTATAAAATCTGAATTAGATTTGTTTGCTTTATCATCAACACAAACAAGCAAGTAGAAAGTGGAATGTGGGTGCACTACGAACCAATATCATCTTAAGCTGACGATGACCCCATAGAATTTCAAGTCCCTGGAACTGGCGATGATTATATAGACTTATACACTGATCCATTTAAAAGCAAAAATATTAAATGAGGATTCTTCAAAACTGCCAGCTTCAACTGTTGTACCACCTGTAACTAATTGGCTCATTCAGTTTTTACTCAACTCGATGTTTATTTGAACTAAAAATTGGTTTCACCTCCAAATACATATGCTTATCGAGCTTACATCGAAACTCTTTTGAGTTACCCAATGTTAAAGAATCTCATTTAACGTGTAGACTTTGGTATGAAGATACAGCTGGTAAAATAGACTCAACCGATGATAAAAATTCAGGTATTACTAAAAGAGAACAATTAGTTTCAGAAAGTAAGGAAGTCGAAATGATAGGACACCTTCATAGTGACATATTCCATCAAGAAAAGTTTTTAATTAACGGCGTTGAGATGAGTATAAAATTGGTTAGATCACCTGAAACATTTAACTTGATGGCTTCAACAGACGATGTTAAATACAAAATAAAAATACATTACCCTTTAATAACCATCCTTTGATAAAAATATTTTTACTGCAAACATATCATACATTATTCTCAGGAACAGGAATACATTTTCTTAACGAAGGTAATGCGATATCTCACGATAAGTATTCGAAAGGTTATTGTTTGCTAGCATTTGATCTCACATCTGGTTTGTCAGCCAATTTATCTAGCCATTAGAATCTAATTAAACATGGTAGTGTTAGACGAGAAGTTCGCTTTGAATCTGCTCTGACTCAAACGATCAATTGCGTTGTTTATACAGAATTTGATACTGTTATTGAAATAGATAAAAATCGTAATGTAACCGTTGACTATAGCAGCTAATATAATTAATATTGTACTATCTACATAACTAGTTCAAATAAACCATTAGATATCTAGTCGTTAACAATCTTGTTTAAATAAACCATTACAAAACTAGTTCCAATAACCACAAATATTTTAAATTCTTGATGTCCTCTGTGGCTCAGTGGTTAGCGCGTTGGCGCTTAAACCGAAGGTCGCGGGTTCGAATCCCACCGAAGGAACAAAAAGTTTTTCTGCGTTCCTAGGTCTTAGATGTGCATTAAATATATGTATGTAAGTAATGTAAGTATCATAAAAATCTTAAATATGTTTACAGTATTAAAGTAAGCATTAAATATATATCCGTTGTCTGGTGCCTGTGATACAAGTTCTTCGGATACTTAGTACAGGACCAGATTGACACTACGTCAATCGAAACCGCCCATAGATATTATATTATAAATTTATTAGCTTTCAGTAGTTAAGAAAGTACTCTGTAATATGGTTTTAATGTGATAATAAATTATTATTTTGAAGTTGTACTTTCATTTTAAATAAGCATTTAAATTGCATGTTAAATAAGAGGGTCTCAGCTTATTTATTTCATGTGATAGAGCGAATTAATAAGTATTTTTTAAAGAATGATGAATACTTTACAAATACAATCATGCTTAAAAAGATTCATCCAAGCTTACAAAATGACGTGTATGCTGCGAACCGATTACCAATGTATGTTACGGTTCCCACATACCTTATAAGCAATTTGGACCCGGGCTCAAAACCAGGTTCTCACTGGGTATCCACATAGACAGTCATGGCATCGGTGAATATTTTGATACGTATGGTCGCTTTCCTACGGGGATGCATAAAATGTTTTGGAATAGGAAAGTGCAAGGAAATGGCGTTTTAATAATAGTAGGCTACAAAATGATTGGACTTCAGTGTGTGGAGAGTAACTGTTTAATGTACTTACTATATAAATTTAATAACAAGTCATTGACAGAGTTTCAAAATGAATTTGGTAGCGATACACATAAAAATGATATGTTTTTGGATATGATGGTCAAAACTTATTTTATGAAGGATTAAAAATGTTACTAAAAAATAATTTCGAAATAAAGGATTTATTTGAAATTGTACCAAATTTTTATTTTAAACCCCCGCTTAGTTGTTGAAAACATGATAAAGGAATATTGTTGTTTTTGACGACGCGCACTGAAATGCCATAAGCAAAGTATCTGGTGGCTGTAGCAACTTCGTTTGCGTAGAAGTAATGAAACCCTATTCTTGAACTGAATCCTAACAAAAAGGAGCTTTTTTTACTCCTTATAATGTCAGCTATCTGTCAGAGAAAGCCCCGGTCGGAAATAAAATCGGTCCAGCGGTTTCAGATATTAGTCGGAACAAACAGACATACGAAAAGACAGGCGGATAGCAACGATTTGAAATTCTGTAGTTTATTTGAGTGTTATTTTATGAATAAAATGACCAACTTATAATACTGTTGTTGTTTCACTTAACCACTAATGACCCTTCGGCTCCGGCTCGGCATCTGTCATTAACAGTGGCATGACGTAATTAGTAATGAACAGAGCCTAATGAGCCTAGTAATTGCAAAAGTATGGCATGGCCAAAACCCCCATTTTGAAACCAACCTTCTTTTTTAGTCAGCGAACCCGCTCGGACAGTCGGTGGACAGCGAAAATGGGGGTTGGGCCAGAATCGTGGGCCAGAACACACGAATCCCCACTACTTATATTGCTAATAATCTTAAGCGGTTTGATTTTTATTGTTAAGAAAGCACTGTGGTAATCGTGGTATATCATATGCTACGTAATTGTATGTAAATAATAATATTAGATCCTTATATATGAAATTGGCGTTTTGTCGTACTAGCCACTTTGATATCATATACAGGTGACCTGAAATTCGATACATTCCTTTGAAAGACAGAAAGTAGACCTCATTTACAGTAATATTTTTCATGGCATCCCCGATAGGGATACGAAAGTTGATATTTACAAAGTTTCGGATACGAAAGTTGATATTTACAAAGTTATTGAAATTTCAAAATTTTTTTCTTTATTTTCGACTTTTTGACTTTGACATGACGTATTTTTAAAAATGTTTGTCTTTTTAGTGATTTTTTTATGTATTTTAACCGTCAATGAGTCAAATATTATTTTTAAGGAATAAATAGGGACAAACTAAGCGAGAATTTTTCATTATGAGACATGAAACAGAATTTTCTTTAAGAAAAATGCACATTTTTCTTAAAAACAGGTGATTTTCTTAAAAAAATGTATGATACAATGCGTACAAATATTCTAAATAATTTCCTTATCTCATTAGCTTTCCAAAAAGGTGCAAATGTCTACATAAAAATATGACGTTGTAGTAAACATATTAGAAGTAAAATGAAATAATGTCTAAATCGATTTATTTGCGATAAGGTTAAAATAAAAGGAAAAACTTGAATTTAATTACGTTTATTGTGTTTAAAAAACATCAATGTTTAATTAAATTTAATAATAAATATTCTACTTTAGGTCTTGTTCAAAATGTGAACCTCTGTTTCTGATACAGGCCCGTAGTCTTCTCCGTACCTCTGTTTTGATTATTCTGGTAGTAACACTAGTTTTGATTTCTTCTGCTGCATTTCTTATGCGGCTTCTGAGCTCCTCTACAGTAGTTATGGGTGTAGTATACACCAAAGCCTTCATATGACCCCAAAGATAAAAATCACACGGGGTCAAATCGGGACACCGTGCTGGCCAAGGAATTGGCCCGCCTCGACCTATCCAGCGATGTGGGTAAGTTTGGTCTAGCCACTGGCGTACGTCGAGGCGGAAGTGGGCCGGGCAACCATCATACTGGAAAATCATATTACGACGAGTTGCTATTGGCACATCTTCCATTAAAGTAATCTCCTCTCTTACGAAATGTTCGTACATTTCACCATTTAAATTTTGAGGCAAAAAATGAGGTCCAACTAAATTATTATTAATTATAGCCATCCAGACATTTAGACTGAATCTGATTTGATGGGTCCTTTCTTTTTTCATCCTGGGGTTTTCTCCTTTTGGTGCCCAGTAATGTGTGTTGTGGAAATTGTTTATCCCGTCACGGTCAAATTTCGATTCATCCGTCCACAATATTCTTGAGAAGAAATTGCGATCCTCCATGTCTGCATTTATCATAAAACGGCAGAATTCCATTCTTCTAACCGGGTCTCCCTCTTCCAACGCTTGGACAGGTGTGTAGTGAAATGGATGTAGACGCGCTGTGTGTACTGTAAACCACACCTTCCATTGACTCAATCCAAGTCTTCTAGCTGCCGCTCTTGTAGAAATAGAAGGATCATTTTGAAAAAGCGTTAAAATTTCTTCTTCTTCTTCTGGAGCATACAAACGAGGTCTGCCTGAATCGCCACGTCTTCTATCAACACGGCCGCCCGTTCGCGAATTCGTCGAAATGTTGTTGAAAACACTCTAACGTTTGGCACTCGTCGATTCGGAAAACGTTCAACGTATGTTCTTCGTGAAGCAGCAGCATTACCATTACAAAGTCCGTAACAAAACAAGATGTCAGCGTATTCATCGTACTCAAAAGCAGCCATCGCGATACAAAAAAATCACAAGTAGAAGTAAGGGTGTAGTTTACAGCAACAATACGTCCGTACACGGCAATAGTTGACTTAAAACTAACTCGTAAGCCAGTCGGTAACTCATTGACAAAGGGCCGCGACGACAGTAGCCGAAACATCCCGAAGTTTGAACAAAGGAAACAATTGAAAAAATAGGTCGCCTCAGGTAGAGTAATTCTTGAGATAACGTTACCTGATGATTGTTTTGTCTTTGTTTATTACATGTTCATATTTTTATGCACATATTTGTACCTTTTTTGGAAGCTTATGAGGTAAGAAAGTTATTTAAGGTATTTGTACGCATTGTATCATACATTTTTTTAAGAAAATCACCTGAAAATTCTGTTTCATGTCGCATAATGAAAAATTCTCGCTTAGTTTGTCCCTATTTATTCCTTAAAAATAATATTTGACTCATTGACGGTTAAAATACATAAAAAAATCACTAAAAAGACAAACATTTTTAAAAATACGTCATGTCAAAGTCAAAAAGTCGAAAATAAAGAAAAATATTTTGAAATTTCAATAACTTTGTAAATATCAACTTTCGGATAGGGGATGCCATGAAAAATATTACTATAAATGAGGTCTACTTTCTGTCTTTCAAAGGAATGTATTGAATTTCAGGTCACCCTGTATATCTTCTTTGGTTAGGAATTCCAATTTCAAATTTATACCGCTATTTACTCATTCATTTGTGTTTGGAAAACCGTAATTCATTTGTTTTTTCCTCTTTTGGTTTTTTATTTGCACTTGTGTCTTTGTCACTCTGTTTACAAAATGAAAACTTGAAATATCGTATTATTTTCGAGTACGAGTTTCACCGTGGGACCAGTGCTATAAAAACGGCTCAAAGGATTAATTATGTGTATGGCGGCGGTGTCGCAAAAGAAAATACAGTGCGTTTTTGGTTCCAACGTTTTCGTTCTGGAAATTTCGACCTGCTGAACAAGCCCCCAATTGATAATGAAGAATTGAAGGCTATCGTGGAAGCGGATCCATCGCAAACCACGTCCGAGTTAACTGCAGGCTGCGGTGTTAGTTATAAAACTGTTTTAATCCACTTGAAGCAAATTGGGAAGGTGAAAAAGCTTGAAAAGTGGGTACCTCATGAATTGAGTGCAGCAAACCGACAAACGCGCGTCGACTGTGTGACTGTGACGTGCGTTACATTACTCAACCGGCACAATAATGAAGGGATTTTAAATCTAATCATTACCTGTGATGAAAACTGGATCCTGTATGATAATCGGAAACGCTTATCGCAATGGCTGAATCAGAATCATCAGAATGGCTGAATTATTTTGGTGTCAACCTTGGGCTTACGTCAACATGGCTTACATTCGCCGGTGCTCGTGCTGTCATTTGTAGAGTGTCGCCCCTGTGAGCATAGCGAGCACGTGCTCGATATCAAACTGATATACTGATACTGCACTGACAATGTTATCAAAAAATTTGAAGATATTATTTTTACGATTTTTTAATTGACCTTTGATACGAGAATTTAATTGTTGTAAGCTGAAAAATGTATGATTAGGCTACGTATGAAAAGATCACATCCACTGATCGACTGATCCGTGTAGCACTATTCTATTTTCATGGAAAAGGTTAAAAAAGGCAGGAAAAAAAGGAAAATGGAACGGACTTACTCAGAATTAATGTAAATTCTTTGAATATATTCCGATTGTCCTCGACCACGTGAAAAGCGGCACGATCGGCGCATGTGCAACTTCTTGTCGGGGTGTCTCGGTTTAAAGTCCATTACGAGCGCTTCGCAGCAAATAAGACGCCTATTCTTCTGTTTTCCTCGCGAATGACCACCGGTTCGGGCAGGGAGCGCGCGGGATGTCGCGTGCGGGGGATCGCGCGCAGTAGGGGGCACGCGGGGGTAAAACCGGTTATCCAGCCCGGCCCGATGAGACGCAGGAACAGTAAGTGATATAAAAACAACAGTCTTAATTATTTTACAGACATTTATTACATTACTTACAATTGATTTCCCGGTAATTTTGTACAACAGCCAAGTATTTTCTTAAGCAAAGTTAAATCTAAAGTTCATGCACTACACACGCACATGACATTTATTTGTTTCTGTTATGACGTCGCGACGATGGTGGCTGTCGTTTTGGCGCAAACATTTATCGTTCAAATTTTAATATATTTTTCTTCGCATAAAGAGATATTATTTCTAGGAAATAAAAATACTAGTTGACTATCGAATCGATACGAACATTTTAAAATATATTTGAAAAAAATGTAGATTAGCCTATTAATATGGCCGAATTTCGACCTCTAGTCATAAACAATTTCACTACTTTACTACCAAGATAAAATTTAATTATATACCAATTTCTACTCCCACTGCTGGGCAAACCTCCCTCCCTCGCTATTAATAGTCTACATATTAGAATAATTATGTACATTATTTTTTTATTACAGCCATCAAGTATTGTAAAGTTTTTCATGTAAATATCAAATACCAAGTACATAGATAAGATTAGACACTAATATTTTTTTATTATGAAGCGCAATATAATTTCAAAAGTAACAGTCATATCTGAGAAAAAAAGTATACTATCAGTTTTATATCTAAAAAAAGACCTAGAAATTCATCTTTTGATAAACATTTGAAAATATAGATTTTATATTAGAATGTATTCAGCCCTGCTGTTTTTGTACTCTCTGTAAGTCTGATTCGAATTCAGAATTTCTGTCATTTTTGTTGTCTTCTTGTATATATTCCTCTTCCAAAATGTTATCGTATACACGCCATTCGTCTATGATTAGTAAATGCTTTGAGATGTCCCAACCTGTTTAAATTAATTACAATTGAAAATAAAGTAATATTAGTCGTTACACCATTCAAATTGGCCGTTGGACTAATTTCTAATTAGTATATATAGATAGGCTTTATCTAACTAATAGCTGGTATCCGCAACGGAATTAATTAATGGAAACGGAATTTATTTTTTATTAAACGGAACCCTCAGATAAAGTAGCCTATGTTAGACCTTATAACATCATCTATCTGCCAGTGAAAGTCCGGTTAAAATCGGTACGGCCGTTTCATATATTAGCCGGAACAAACTGACAGACAGACGGACTGACAGACACAAAAATTTCAAAAATTTATTGTTATTGTAAACTGTCCCGTATATATTTTCATTAAGTGAAAAGCTTTAACTACAAACAGAAGGAAACGAAAGGTGGTGCTTCCCGTGTTGTTCCTTTTTAATTTGGATCAGTTCTGACAATGGCATCCACGAAACAATCATGTCTTAAATTTTTACTTTGGAAGTAGGTTTTCATATTTTATTGTTTAAAAGTAATTAATTATCACATACCTGTATGCGTCAGTCCCATTCTAACAGTCTGCCATTCCTGGCTGGTCATGTTATTGACGAACCTCAGCAATCGTTCTGAAGGGCCATAACTAAATCCCTTGCCTTTTACCCTAACTCGACTCCAATTGGCCTCCTGCAGTATGTTACACACTTGAGCGAACGGTTTGAGCTCGCCTTCTACGTTCCGGAATACAGACTGAAAAGAGATAGTATGGATAGATCATAGACGTAGATATTATAGACGAGGCATGTTGAGGAAAAAAGTGTCTCCAGTTAAATGGCCCCACTTTTGAGATTTTAAGGCCATTTTGACATTTGAAGTATGGTGAAAACCAAGATGGCGTAACTTTTTCTTTTATGAAGATTTGTTCTGATGTAAGTTCAAATGTACGTCATAGTCTATCTTGAGTTTTGAAATCTTTGCGATAGATACAAAATTTCGAACGAAACCATCAACGAAATGTAAACTATTTATAACGTATTCGCGTTGAAAATGCAGTGGGTCATAATTGCAAATGTCAAAATTGACCAATAACGATTGAGCCGTATTAACATTCGTCAACTGAAAAATTTGACATGATTTGCACTGATGGCTCACTTATCGCTTCTTAGCGCGAGTACTATATTGTTTTTAACCCCCAATGGAAAATAGAGATGTTGCAAGTTTGACGTATCTGTCTGTGGCATTAAAGCTCCTAAAATGTAAAAGAATAGACAGGATATGTTACTTTTTAAATATATTATAGCTAATGCGATCGATGTTTATTAAACTAACTTACCAGTTCATGTTCATTAATAGTGCACGTTATAATAGACAGTAACACAGCGTGGAAGTAGGAACACAGCATATCGTCAACGGTGGCGCCATCTTTGATATAAACGCACATCATGCGTTTACTCATTTTGGGGTACACAATATAATTTCTATCGCTGTATATTTCTTTTATAAGCTTCAAACCAGCCGCTCTAAGTACGTCCTTGGTTAGTTCCTTCATTGACTGACCGAGATGGATTTGGAAGCCGCATATTTTTAGATCTAAAAAAAATAAAAATAAAAAAAAACAAATTAAGAAATAAATTTTTTAATCCATCTGTAATCTGTATTATTAAAAGATTGTGTAGTGATGAGTCTTAATAAAAGCGTAACTTTCGTCCTGGACCAGAAGGATACCATAGTCTCACAGAAAGCCGCTGTAAAATAATGCTTGGTCATTCATTATTACTATTTTGTTACTTACCTTTTTTGTATCTAGTTTGTATGTAATTTGAACGTTAACCAAGCGCAATATGGGCGGCTATAATGCTTCCTATTTAAATGTCACTCATTTACCGCGCAGTAAATAAATTCAATGACACATTAATTTGGTCGAATTTCATTTTCTTGTTTACATTTAGACCACGTTGATTCGGAACAGAGTAGTGTGTCCATAGGCATAATAATAGCTCCCCACACCGATTTCGGTGTCGGTGGCCGGTTTAATTGAAACCAGGCCATCTACGCTGGAGTTATTTGTATAGTGTCCAAGTGTGTGCGCAGTACACAAGAGTACTCTCTCTTCCTTTACTCTCGTAACGCAGTGGGACGGATGACCGACACGACTGGCGAGAGATCGGGTCGGCCTGTAAACCTTACATGCCCACCCGACGCATGGATCATCTCTCTTGTCAGACAATCAGGTGATCAGTTAGACTTGGAAACAACATCTTTTGTTGCTCCAACGCGGGATTCGAACCCACGACCACAGAGTCTGTTAATAATGCTGTTGTCCATAGGCATAAGACGTCTCTTACCACTAAACCCTCTGCTTGTTTTGCAAAAAAGCTCGTTTGCCCCCTTATTTAATTTAAAAAAAAAAATTTTTTTTGATTTTTACTTGGGCAAAATTTAAAAATCCTTTGGCGGACTGGGGAAGTCGGCCGGGGTATGTGAGACTCCCGGGATGCGAGGTGAGGAACGCACCCGGGGATACCGCACTAAAACCCCAAGGTGCCTCCTCCTCCGCCTGGTGCTGGGCCGGCGGATGCGCCGAAGCGACAACAGCGACGTGCAAACAAATCTTACCTAATAACTTAGTACCAAGCTGGTAGAATATAATTGGCTCGGTTCTGTTCACTTCGCATGGGTTAGCAATCATTTCCCTCCGTAGATACGTATCAATAACTTGTAGGAAACGTGGTTCATTTAAGGTCCTCAAACATACAGCCCTCACTGCCAAATAGTTGAATATGATGTGGAATATTATCATCAGAATGAATATGAAAATTGAGCTTCTGAAACAGGAATAAAAAAAATGAATAAATGAATACCTCTGTGGCTCAGTGGTTAGCGCATTGGCGCGGGTTCGAATCCCGCCAAGGAACAAAAAAGTTTTCTGTGGTCGTGGGTCACGGATGTGTATTAAATGTGTGTATAAAGGCGCGTCTCCTGTGCGTTTTTTTTTTCGAAACATTACACGAAACATCGAAACATTGGGGCGTGTATATAATATACAATGTTTTTGTCTTCCCCGCGCGGGTAGAGAGGGGAAGGAAATATTTCATTTCTTAACAACTGTTACACCACTCACATGACCATTAAACATAGAAATAAGGAGAAAATTATTTATCAATTCCAAATCGGTCTTCTATTCGTAACTCCAGATATATACTGAAATGTAAATATGGCCTAACTCGAAATCTGGGACTAAAAAGGACATTTTTTTATGACGTACATTTGACAGTACAAATCTTCATACAATAAAAAGTTACACCATCTTGATTTCAACTATACCTCAAATGTTAGCCATCTTGATTTCACCATACCTCAAATGTCAAAATGGCCCAAAACTCCAAATGTGGGGCCATTTAAGTGGAGACAGTTTTATCTCAAATTGCCTCGTCTGTAATATCGTATATATCTATGGTATCATATAATAAAAATCTTAAATATATGTAGTTTAAATGTATTTAATATATTTCCGTTGTCTGATACTCGTAACACAAGTTCTTCGAGAACTTACCACGGGACCAGATTGACGTGATGTGAAAGTGTTCCATAGATATTATTATGAGCATGTCAGGACATATGTAAGAAGAGTTCCGTAGCTATCAACGCGCAATAGGTTATTTTTTCAAATGACTTTAAAAGTTAATGTTTGATTTGGTTCAAACTATTTTTTCTAAAGAGTATTTAGCAGGACATATCAGCATGAAAAGTTACAAGTTTCTAACAAAGGATCATGCAAAAAATCGTCCCCACCCACCAACAGATTTCAAATCTATCTAGCTAGTTAATAGCTCTTGCCACGCTGATTATTATTTAGTAAGGCGATATCCACCTCAGGAGTAGGGTTTTGACAGAAATTGGAATTTTATTTTTTATTGTCTTATATTAGCGACCCACTCCAGTTTCGCACGGGTGCGATGTATTTTATATACAAAGCTTCCTATTAAATCACTACGCATTCCTGAAAACTGCATTAAAAGATGTTGCTTAGTAAAAGATCTAAGCGAACAGGAAACTGAGCGACTTAAAATTAACCCTTAGTTTATTAGAAACAGGATTGCAACATGAAGATACAGACTATAAAATGTAACACAACCAAAGCCTTGTTAGCAAGCTATTTTTGTTGAAAATATCGATCACCTTTAAAATTCTAATATTACAGTTCAAGTCTGCAGGTGTAATAACATTCAATAAGTAACACCTGTACACACAAAATGAAAATATACAATAAATATACAATGCCAAAAATTTGCCATTGGCAAAATCTATGTATTACGTCAGCGGCCTCGAACACAGCGACGAGCCTCGCAAGAGGAGGCATTCGGCCTTGAACGGGAGAGCCATGGTTCGGCACGAATAACGGGCTCGACCGGATGAATACCACAACCTCACAAACAACCGACGTGAAATACCATAGGTGCAAGGTGGGGTTGAGAATTTTAAGGACCTGGGGGTCTAAAAAGGCCACTTAGCAGAACACTTGATGAATCATACACTAGCAGAAACTTTTTTTTAAATTTATTTATGGATGCCCATGGATACTTACTTATGGATACTTATGGATACTGGAACTTTCTTATATAAAGTATTAAGACAAAATATCGTGCTCCCAATTACTGCAATGTATAGAGTATCGCGTTCCAGTTCGTCTCCCGCGGGCTCCTATAACACCTCTTTACTGCCAGCCAAAGAGAACAAATCTTGGCATGAACTCTCCTCTGACTCGAATGTCAAGATTAATTAACGAATGCTGTAATGTCTTGGACTTGCACTTCGGTTCTCCGACGTCTTTTTTCTACCATTTAAGAGATCATCTTAAGTCTTACTAAAATTTGAAATCGTTCGCAAACAAAAATGTCATTCTTTCAATATTAATTATTTTGTAATTACAATTAGATTTCTTTCTTTGTCAATATTAATTATTTTGTAATTTCAATTAGGTTTCTTTTTGTATTTATTTTATCAATGATTTTATTGTTTTTTTGGTATTTTAATTATTATTTTATTTAATTTTAAAGGTTTGTATCAATTTTAGTAATATAAATTTTTTTTTTGCGAATTGTAATGCATGATTCTTGTTTATTTTAATGTTAATTATTTGTAATGTGTTTTAATTAATTATGCAGGTTGTGTTTGTCTTTAAGAAGTTGATATACGTTTAATTGTGATTTTAATTGTATTTTTTAAATGTATTACGTGTAATTAATTGTTGACAAACCTAATACAATAAATAAATAAATAAATAGATACAAAGTCCATCAGTCGTTTTAAAATAACAGTATCATATTATTTTATAGCAAATTCAAAATGTTTAACGTATGAAAAAAAATATATGAAACAATATGAAACACCAAAAGTGGCCTTTTTAGACCACTAGGAATGCAAGTACGTGCAATACCAGAGGAGTTACAAGTGTAAATACTCTTGCGATACCATGGGCGGCGGTGATCGATTACCATCAGGCGCTCGCGTGTCCTGGTCAATTTAATTAAAAAATTCCACAAACGTACAAATAGTTATGAAATAAACACACTTACCCGAATAGTGATATAATCAGTAGAGCTGTGAACGAGGCGACTAAGTTCACTGCGGTCTCCTGAGCGGAGTCCTTAGCGGACACATCAGCTAGGTTTCCTCGCAGCGCGTGGTGTTGTGTCATGGCGGCTCTTGTTGCACCGCCTATTAGTATTAACAACGAGTATAAATAATAACCTTATCAGGACATGTCTAAGGAGACTAACTATCAAATCAACGCACAATTGTTTTTTTTTTAAATTACTTCAAATATTTTGCTCAATATAATTTTCCTCAAGAGTGTTTACCATGATCTATCAGCATGGACAATTGCAAGTATATATACCTAGTTGGTCATTTCTAACTTATTAGCTTATGAAGCTCTTTGGAGGCCGAAAATGGATAACTTTTTTTAAAAGTTACTTACTCGAAAATGGGTAACTTTATTAAAAAAATAATGTATGAAACCTAGTATTTATTTGAAAATATCTATTCAACGATATCCCCCAATCGGTAGGCATCCCTTAACCCTTGGGCAAGTGACTTTTCAAAAGTATCTGTGAATTCTGGGGGTATTAAATAACTACCAACATAAACAATATATATAGCATTTGACGTAAATACATCGAAAAGCATATACAACAACGAGATTTCTAGAGGTCAGTCATGGTACAAAATTAACATTTTAATATCGGTTTTAACAAGTATCGGTAATTACGAGTTACGACCATCATTTATCGATCCATATACCATAAGGTCAAATCAGTAACAAAAGAAACCAAAATCTACAGATAACAGTTGCAGCTTCACCTAATCATATCCATTGAAAAGTTCAGATACACCACTGGATAATTTAACAATCAAATTTGATTACGCCATAGTCAGGACTATGGTGCGTGGAGGCGAAGCGGCATCAGTTTCAAATTATAAAATACTAAATGTTGCCCGCGACTTCGTACACGCTAAAAGAAATCTCGCGGGAACCGTACATTTTCCGCCATAAAGAGTAGCCAGCTGTCCTTCCCCGTAGTGTTCTCTATATCTGTGCCAAATTTTATCAAAATCGGTCCAGTAGTTTCAGAGCCTATTTGATGCAAACAAACAAACAAAAACAAAAACTTTCTCTTTATCATATTAAGATAGATAAACCACATACACACCTGCCACACCAACAATTGCCCTCATAACAGTGCTCACACACAATGCAAATGTTGTGTAGTTCTTAAACAAGGGTAGTGCTATCTCTATACACATTGCAGCATCATTCAATGTATCTGCGTACAGTCTCCACTTCTTACTGTATGCGTCTAAGTAGGTACTGAAACAATAGGTCAATCTAGCAAAAAAGCGGAACATTCAAAAAATAAAATCATCTCATTCACAAATCTAAAGAATAGAATTAATGGTAAAGTAGTAAGCTAAAAATAACTTCTGGATCTTTTAGAAATGGAGTTTCATGTTTCCAATGGCAATTCAGTGTCAAAAAGATTTTGATCATTATTTCCTTAGACAAACACTTGTCTGTGGGACAGCCTGGTACTGTGAAATAATAATAATTATATCTGTGGATGCTTCCACACATCAATCTAATCCTGTACTAAGTATCCGAGGAACTTCTTTCACAGGTACCAGACAACGGAAATATATTTAATATTTTATTCATTTCACATATTTAATATTTGTATTATATTATACATATACAATATACATATATGTATTTAATACACACCCAAGACCCAGGGACACAGAAAAACTTTTTGTCTCTACGACGGGATTCAAACAAGCAACCACCGGCTTAAGCACCGACACACTAACTACTGAGCCACATAAGTAGTTTAAAATAAAACCAAAACAAATGATTTTAGTTTCCCTCAATAAAAAAAACAAGTTACCCATGACTGAAGGCGAAGATGATTCTTCCTAGATGTCCGCAACCATCTTTGATGACCCAAGTGATGGTAGCTGCAAGTGGTGTAGCACCGGTGTCTCCTACTCCGACCCCTCTCAACACTTCTTGTGTGGCGAGTGTGCCTGAAAATAATATTATTTTTATGATGGATAACATTTGATAGGGACATGCCCTAAAGACAATAAACTAAGTACTAGTACCTAGTAATACTTTTCCACTATGTTTAATAGGCTTGTTGACTGTTTTTTTTATTGGATAACATATGAGTAAGTTCTCAGAAGAAACAGAACATTAAAAATATATTTTTTAAAAGGTACAGCATTTATAATGTATTATAAATAAAAAACCTGTGATCGTACTGCAGAATGCCTGTGCTGTGTCCCATATCTGGTAGGCAACATAGTCTTTGCTCACACTATTTGGATAACCCTGGGGCATGAATATTCTTGTGAACAGGCCTGACACATCCACAAACTTTTCATTCTCAACGACAACCACTTTTGCCTGACCTATAACATGCAAAAATATAGTTTTAGTCTGCAGATAATATAGTATGAAGTTTTAATTAGACAAATAAGTAAATAGTTATTGAAAAAAGTTTACAAAACTAAATTTTTACACAAATATTATTTCTAAGCAGAGCAGAATTTATGAGTATACGCTCACTGGGAACAGTAGCAACTGGACATATTCTCAAGAGGAAAATTAAATCAAATTTTAAAATCTTGGCCTGTTTTTACAATAGTAAATTTATGTTGATTGTTGTTGATTTATGTACAACCCGGTCACAATATCTGTGCACCTGACCTCGTGACGTCATATCGGCGGTCTGGGTACGGTGTGAAAAAAAGTTTTTTCGAGAAATGTGGAGGTAAAAAAAATTTACTAACCTTTTCAAATCAATTTATTATTGATGAAGGGCTTGTTATTAAAAACAATAATTTTGATTACAAAAACATTTATTATTAAACTCAGTCACTATAAATTATTGACTCTATGCCTGACATTGTATCTTCCTCACTCTCACTTTCTGAACTCGCCGAACTGTCTTCCCCTAGTGATATTAAAAGTTGTGTGATGTTGTCATCTGCTAGATGATCCTTTTCCCAGTATTCTCGCTGTAGTCTCTCCACGTGATTCACTTCTTTTTTCCAGTCAGCTGGCGTAATTGACTTAATCGCATCTTTTGTAAGTTGTTCTATGTTCTTTTCCGATTGGTCAATGTTTTTATCTGCCACCCTTTGCTTTACCAAGTTCCATATATATTCGATAGGGTTTAGGTCACAATGGTAAGGTGGCAGACGCACAACTTCTTGGCCATGCTCTCGCATCAAATCGTCGACGACATATTTTTTCGGCGGCTTTGTTCTCAGTATAATGGGATACAATTCCCTCTTTGTCATTTTGTCATTAAATGGAATATTGTGTTCACGTAGCCAATTTTGCATGTCTGCTTTAAGAGCAGCACTAGTGGGCGCTTTCACCGACTGCGTCGAATGGTAGGGTGCATTGTCTATGACAACTATACCGTTCGGCGGTAAATTTGGTATAAGCTTTTCACGGAGCCATTTTAAAAAATTGTATGTGTCCATCTCGTTATGATAATCGCCGATTTTACTTTTACATTTATAAAGTAATTCTGCACCTTCAATAAATCCATTTTCTCCTCCAGCGTGTACAAGAATCCAACGTTGACCCGGATTTAAATTTTTCTTCACACTGCTGTCTGTATTATTTTGCCAGCATTTACTGACCGTATAGTGGGAATGGATCCACGTCTCGTCCAGGTAGGTAACCGGTTTTTTATCAGCGCCAAGGTCATTATTCTCTTTCATACGGCGTAGGTAGCGAGCCCTCCATGCGGCGATGTCCGGCTTTTGTGTCAATACACAACGGATATTTTTACACTTTTTGAACTTGTAGCCCAATTTGTTAATTAAAATATTTCTTAGATATGTTCTCCCACCTTGAAAATTTAGGTCTCTCTTAACTGCTGCCAGAATTTTCTTCAAAGTTGGGATTTCTTTTTTTACAGCATAAAAACTGTTGATGATATTTCGTATTGCGCAAATTTCAAAATCATCTACTTCGATGCGTTTTTTGTACTGTTTACGCTTCTTACCCGGTGTCGATAATTTTGGTTCTGGGTGGGTTTCTAAATTATTACTAGTACTTGGAGTTGGACTAGCGCCCGGCGAAGTAGGTGGTTGTACTTTGGCTTCATTTTTAATTTTCATTAGAGTCCTCTTTGATATCCCAGTTGCAGCACAGGTTCGTTTCACCACTTGGTCTACAGGTATGGTGTACTGTTTGTTTTCTTTCTCCGATTCAAAAAACTTGAGCACTTTCAAGATTAAATTTCTTGATTCGCTGTGTATAGTTTTTCCCATGACTTCAGTTTAACAGCTACAACAATTTTAATAACAACCAAACCAGTCCAAACTTAACAGTAAACAGTCTAAACTTAACAATAAACATTAAAAAACAAAACAACAATAAAGCGAAAATATCAAAATTATCGGGACGTGTAGCGGCAACGAAGATGCTAACCGTACTGTCGCACCGGGGAGTGCGCGGAGAGGTGACAGGGGAAGCAGGAGAGGCGCCACATTCCAGCGAGGTGCACAGATATTGTGACCGGGTTGTACTCAGAATTTTCAATATGTTGATATCAAAGTGCTTGTATTGCGAAAATTATAGAGTATGTAAACATCTAAACATTTAAAACTGTGTTTGAAATTCATTCACTTTATTTATGTCATGGACTGTACACTCTTTTTGTCCGCTATAACTCTACTTTCTGTCCACTATTGATTGTCTTCTTGCGAATATGTCCTCTTGAGAGTATGTCCAGGTGCTGAGGAGAATTTATTAGTGCAGGAACCAAATAAATAATTATAATTCTGTTGTTTGAATGTTTGCAATAAAACAATTGATAAGATGTTATTTGTGAAAATAAACATCAATTAACTAACTTTCTGTTTATCATCTTAGTGACTGTAAAATAACAAATCTCGAAAGTGTTTCATAAAAATATGTATACCTGCTGGTTTGACATAGTACCTCTTTTTGGAGGATGAACCATATTTTTCATTTAACAGTATTTCACCGTCTTGTGACATTTTGCTTACTGCATAACCAAATGTTTTTTATCTATGTCTGTTCTGAAATTACACAAGTAGACTCGTCATTGGCGAATTTTTGAACACTGAGTATTGAGTTCCTGACGGTACCTAATCAAAGTAATAATACAGTCTCAACTTAACAATATTATTATGAGCCTGAGAGTCGACTTAAGTTTAATAAAGATTCTAGCCTATAAGGCCAGCACTGGCAGTAATAGACTGGCAAACAAGCTGATAGAATAAACTTAATTGCGCCTATTTATTTACCTGTGAGCAAGGTGAAGAAAGAATGCGTCGAGGAAATCCTGACAGATTTTGTCAGGTTCTTGGATTTTTGAAGGATTCTAGAGGTTTATCTATATTCTATGCAGACACCGAGGCTAATTGCAATCAACGAATTAATCCCAGGTTATTAACAAAGGAATTAAAATACAGTAAGCTCTTTTTTAATTACATTTTAGAATGTAGATGATGATAAACAAATACCTTAAAATATGCTCAAAAGTCTTCTTCTTCCACAACATAGATGTTATGTCACAGACTACTTAGAAGAAGTAACGTTTGTTATGTATTCTGTATTACTACTGAGCACAGAACACTTATACCTAGCGGCTACTGAGACCTTTATTAATCTGTGACTTACGCTTTGAACTGTCACTTCGTCTGTTGAAAAAATAAATTGTTTGAAGTTAATTAAAAATCTATATTTTACTGTAATTTTGTTCATATTGTATTTTAGTATTGTTTTTTCGTAGAAAACGAAAAAAAAACACTAAAAGAAGTATAATAAGTAGTTTTCATCCAAAATAGCAGAGTTTTACCTACCATTAAAACTCTTATTAAGTCCGGAGCCTTATTCGAGGCCTTGATGAAAATTGAAATGGTAGTCTTTCGTTTCCTGCCGTAATGTTTATCGTTGCAGTATCGTTTCCGGTCTTTTTGGCAGCAAGATGGCCGCTTCCGTTGTTCACCAGTGTGCGCGCGCGCTTTTTTCCTCATTGCAGTGTCAATTATTTCACCAGGCAGACCTTACTGTGAGGCCTCGAATAAGGCTCCGGACATAATAAGAGTTTTAATGGTAGGTAAAACTCTGGTATTATGTCCTATCGCCGTTATTCGAGGCCTTTAAACAAAATTGAGACGTTGTTTGTTGTCGCCTGGTTGACAAGACGCCAATGTGATAGATCAATATCATAAGGAAATTGTGAAAAGTATAAGTAAAAGATTTTCTAGCAATTTTATAATCAGGTTATAAATAAATGTACTCTGTTCTATTATATTCTTAATCCTATTTCATCAAAGATGAACGAATGATGACGATGATGAAAGAACGGCTATTCATAATAAAAACAATTATTTTAAATTTTTGCAAATAACATAATAATTAAAATTATTATTTTTTAAATTGGCTAATTTATAATTTAACACCTATTACAAAATAATCAAACTATTTATTTTTTGATATAAACGAATTACCCGGTTCAAAGAGAGATTAAAGAGATATTTGTAGAGGGTGTCGTAGAAATTATCTCCCTTTTATAGAAATTTTTAAAAGTATTTGCTGACCTCGAATTTGCTCTTTCTAAAATGTTTTCTATTGGTTCTTTGTCAATCCAACTTCTAGAAGCAACGGCAGACCATACACTTCCCGGAGTTGCCTCCACACTGGCTTCTTTTAGAACAGATTATATCCATCCCGCAATTACTGTTCTAGAAGCAGCCGTCGGTACCTCTCGAGCAGTTACTAACAAATTTTTAACACCGGTTTCTTTTCACCTATCACTACCCAGAGCAGCTAACCTACGCACCCACAGTACTGGATCAACATTTGGTCTTTCACTATTCGAGAAGAGTTTTCAACCTGATTGAGTGTATGATTCGGAATCAGTTTTAGAACCAAACATTGGCCAGAAAATGACTGTATTTAGTTCACCGTCATCTACAAGAGAACCCTGCGATACGCTCAATAACGTCAGGTCGTGTACTCTGCGACCAGAGCATAATAATAATAAGATAGCGCATCTCCTATAAATTTCGAATAAATTTTCATGATTAATGTTACTTGTTGCTAAGTAAGATATTAAAGTACTAGTTTCCCAAACGGTATTTGACTTATTACATTTTGAGCATTTCTCGTTGAAATAGATTTTAAAATTTTCTTGACCAAAACGTCATGTGAGTTGAGACTAGCAGGGGCGTGCGCTCCATATAGGCAGAAATGCAGTGCTTTACTTGTCATTCACAGATATTTTAATAAAACGTTCGTACGTTTTAGATGACTTTAATTAATAGTAAATAAATTAATTAAAAAATATAATAACTTTAAAACGCCTAATATTTTATAAATAGTAACTCATGCCGGTGCGTGCTGCAGGACAAATCATCGCATGTATGTGTAATTTTCATACTTCGCAAACGCACACACCCATGAATATCGACATGATTTTTAAAGCGAGTAACTCATGCGGTCATGCCGCAGGCGATGGCCTTCGGCTTCGGGCGCCCGTGGCGCGAGCTTGGTACTACAACGAGTTCTATGATTGTCAGTATAATGTTATTTACTAAGAAAACTTACTAGATGGCACTTTACGTGGAAATTATAAATGACACTATTTTCAGAGAACGACCATAACCAAACATAACTAAGTATATTATTATCTACGTACTAACGTAGTATATTATTATTTATTACCTCTGTGCTATAAAGATAAATTGTTAAATAAGCGCCCATAGCGCCGCCTGCGCGTTGCGTCGTCGTTTTAACTAGGCCGCCATCTATCGTGAATTGACAATATTTAATTTGAAGAGTCCCGTACTGCCGATGTACTTTATCAATTCAATTTTTAAAAAAGAGGGCGTTGTATGAATAAAATATTGTTATAAATTCATATTTTATTCAGTAATCATTGAAAATTTTGAAGAATAAAACTAAATAAACTGACGTAAAACAAAACAAGTTACATGGCGGTTTAATTGTGCTTTTAATGTGATTTACTTTTCCATGGTTCACAATGCTTACTCGTAGCGACATCTTTACGTACTGAGCATGTACTTCATTTTCCAATGTATGAAACTGACCAGACATGGTTCGGCTATCCGATCGCTTCCGAAAACCGGCGAACTGGCTTGTCGGAAATTATTCGTTGCCTATAATCCGAGTAAAAATTATAAGCCGCGAATCTAATAAATCGACGTATGCATTATTTGTTTAAGTAGAAGAAACGTTTTGTGTTTCGCGGGGGCCATATTGCATATTTCATGTGATAAGCATTGTTTACAATTTAATCGCTCCAGTTTATATATAGTTTTCTTAAAATATTTTCATTTTAACATTTGAAAGTGTGTACATTTAACAGTTTATTACTGAGTTTCTATAATAATTGTAGTGATTTGATTTTACTAGTGCGTTTGTTGATTTTTTTTAAATGTTATTTGATTGTGAGGTTTGTGTTGAAAATGTGTGTTTATTATAAATTAAAAATAACAAGTTCTCACAATTGTCATTCAGTGAAAAGATTCAAATTCTGTCTAAAGGTAGGTGCGTACCCGAGTTACAACAATTAAACCAGCAAAAAAATAATGTCTCGAAAATTTCATGTTAAAAGTTATGAAACGTATAACTAGCTGTGTGGTTGTGTACACACGATTAAATTATATTGTTTTTCTTGCATATTATTTAGTAATTTACATCGGGATATAGTAATCTCAAGTAACCGGAACCTTGAATATGTGAAAATTGAAGCTGACTGAATGGTGAGTAGTTATAATATTTTAAAATATGCTTATTATTTTACTTATTATAATTTCTACCGCCGCGACGATCGATCGCTGTTTTGTCTGCGTTGCCGTAGAAGATGTACATGAATAGTAGTACATATAAGACTTGCTCTGTTGGCATGGTTTCGACTTAGAGATCCGTCGCTTGGCTGTAGCTATGCTAAAAATCTATAAACGAAAAAGTTTTTGTGCCGAGTACTTCGCCGCATACCCAGTGTCATAATCCTGTACACGCCACTGGAGACTAGAGCTATAATTAGCATTACTAAGCGTAGAAACAACTGGCTTGTGAACCAAAATCGTTTTATAGGCTAAATTATGTTTTAAATGTGGTCAGCTAAAACCTGGGCTAACTGTGGTCCTGATGGGTTAGTAGGCTGGACCCCAGAAATTTTGCACCAATTCAACCATCTTAACCAAGCCGGTTTATAGGTGTTAAAAGTAGACTTACGCCAACCGCTTTTTAGTAGAGCCTTCTGTTGTTCTGACCAGGATTCTAGCTCTTGTGATCACACCCACATTTCCAAATCTCCATGGTCAGGTCTTGTAACCGTGGCGGGAAGACCCGTCGACAAATCGAGTAAGTTCGATTCTATGTCTCGAACTGTGAATGGTGGTGCGATTACACGTGCTTTCAGACCTGCTCTCCAGAAAGCCTGGGGCCACTTCCGAGGTGCAATCAGAAACATACCTTTCGCACGGTTGAGATGCATTAAAACTGGGCGTCAATTCGGCGGTGGGAATACCCAAACCAGATTGAAGTCCCATTCCCATGAAAACGCATTGTGTCTCCACGCTGTTTGAAAAAGCTAGTTTAAAATAAAGGCAGGGTTTCATACATAACTTTTTTACAAAGTCGACCATTTTCGAGTAATCCGGCATCCAAGGCTTCCTCTGGCATTTCAAATCTATAAGAGCTAGAAACTTGTACATTCCCATGCTGATAAGTCCTGCGAAATTCTCTTGAGGAAAATTATTTTGAACGAAACTGGACGATAACTTTTGAAGTAATTAGAAAAAAAAAACAATTGCGCCTTGATAGTTACGGAACCCTCCTTAGAGACATGCCTAAGGATTCCGTAACTATCCTGTCTTGATCTTGGTTAGGTAGTTAAATACAATATTTATTCTGAGTAGTTACTCATATTAAAGATATTTATTTATGCATTGAAAAAAATCAGTCAACAAGGCTATAAAAATAACGCCTGAAAATAAAAAAAGAGTCTCAACAAAAGTTTGTCAAAAGAAAATTATCAGGACTAACTTTGCCCCTATTTATATAATTTTATTAATCATGAATTAGTGAATAACAGAATCTTTTACGCCTTTTACGTAAAAGATAATAATATATTGTGAATATCTAATTATGTATTCTTGGGTCATGGATGTGTATTATATAAATATGTGTACCTATAATATAATCAAAATCTTAAATATAAGTAAAGTATAAAAGTATTAAATACACTGGCGGGCACATAAACTGCATCATAGTGCAAGATAACTTTCAATTAAATATAATTAGTGAAAGCCGTCATTTTATTCTTAAACAGTTAACTTTATTGTTAGTCCACGTTTTTGCACTTTTAACCAAAATTTCCGATTCAATTCCTCTCATTAAAAGTCCACAAACCTGATAGTTGGGTGCATCGATTGCTTCTAGTATCTGTTGTCCAGAGAACCCCACCCATGGCTGAAAGCCGTAAGTAAACGTTTCCCATAGACACACCCCGTACGCCCAGACATCACTCTCCGAGGTGAAACGAAGGTACAATATGCACTCGGGTGCACACCTATAATGTGTAAGCCGGTTTTGAGTGCTAGGGTTCAACCAGTAAGCGATATACCGCTTTCCATTGCAATATCAGAGGTCGTGAGCGTTGCCTCGATCGGGGAAACTCACCGCATTTTGAAACATATTTCTGTAAGGATGTAGTCTATTTTGATTTATTTCAATGATAATGCTAAGACTGGTTCTTAACCTGATAAAAAAATCAATTAATGTGTGTATAGGTCAACATTTCTCACTAAAATAATCAAATTACTCCATTTGCAGCTTTTTGGAATCAAACAGTGAATAGAACAAAAACGGCTTTGTTATGAAAATTTTACAATACTAAGAAAAGTTTTTTTTGTTTTTAATAAGGTGTATTACCTCCTCTTGTCCTAATAACTGATTCGACCTGATCAGTGTTTTTAAAAGATCTTGAGGAGTATTGTCCCATTCTTGTGACAATGCAACTCTGAGCTCCGCAACCGTTGTTGAGACCGGATTTCTTTTAAATACAGCTCTTTTTAGATTGTCCAACCGTGTTCTATCGGATTGAGGTCCGGGCTACATGCTGGTCAATCCATGGAACGAATCTCAACCTGAGTAAAGTATTGCTCAACTTGTCTCGCTGCGTGCGGACGGGCATTATCCTGCATCAGAATGAAGTTTTCGCCTATAATTCCGCTAATAGGTATCACATGGGGATCCAATATCTCCGTTATATAGCGATGTGATGTTAAATCACGGTTACCACGGCCATGTGTGTCTGCGTTAATAAACACAAGTTCAGTTCGAGCATCCATCGATATGCAGCCCAAACCATACAAGACCCGCCTCCAAATGGAACCCTCTCCTCAATGCAATTTTGAGCATATCGCTCTCCTCGTCTACGGTAGACTAGTCTGCGACCATCAGCGCCGCACAAACAAGTCCTACAGTCATCAGTAAATAATACGGAAGCCCATTGCCCTTCAGTCCAATTTAAGTGTTCACGAGCAAAACTTAGTCGAGCTTGCCTGTGAGCTGCAGACAATTTTGGTCCATTTGCGGGACTGAAAGGTGTAATATCACGCTCTTTTAGCCTTTTTTTATGGTTCGTACACTAAGTGCTACGTCACGTACCTGGTGGAGCTCATTTTTAATGCTTATAGACGTTAAAAACCGATTTCGTAAGGAAGTTGTCACAATAAACCGGTCGTCACGAGACGTTGTCACCCGGTTCCACGTCTTCTTTTGAATGAACCTGTCTCCTATAAACCTTCTGTAAACTCGGGAAACCGTAGACTGGTTTATATTTAAATCTGCAGCAATTGTTCGTTGGTCTAGGCCTTGCTGCACTAGAGCAACAATTTGTGCGGCTTTTTCGAACAATACGTCCATATTCGTGAGAGAAAAACGTGTTTAAATGAAAAGAGACTAGCAATTAAACAATTAGTAACGATAATTCAACATGAAACAAAACAAAAAAAAATAACCATCAATCACAACATTAAGTGTAGTTAACACAAGTAACAATGAATTAATCTTTATTTGACAAGATTTTAAATTGACAAGATTTCTTCTACAGAATATTTTCTTTCTTTTGTAACAGTGCCATATTTAAATTTGATTTTGTATTATTGCATTATTTGTATTGTTTATAAACCAGCCTTTATTTTCCAATACCAATAAATGTAAAAAGTTTGCATAATTCGTAATAAAATTTGATTGAATGTGTTCTTGCACTATGATGCAGTTTATGTGTCCGCCAGTGTATTGAAATTAATGTAAAATACTTATTGAAGTGGAAACAGTGTAAGAAGTATTGTATATTATCATATGTCTGGAATGTTAAAATTAACCAAATAAAGGTGAGTATCCCTTCCTAGGGCATATCATATCTAGGAGTCAATTAAGGAACCCTATCCACAACACGATTAATCTATTTGGTAACCTGTCTAAATTTTGGTACACTATGGTCTATGACCATCTTCAGGACTCACACAAACCAAATGTTGCACACAACTTTCTGGCCGTGTTTTTTTTGTTGTGAAAAAAATTGTGGCTTTGATGTAGACGTTTTATCTCAACTTGAGTCTAAACTTAACAAAGACAGTTTCTTAAACAAAACAATTCAATCATGGAATCTCATAGGTCAGAACATCGAAAATAATACAATAATATCAAAACTTACTTCTTTTCTAGGTATATAAATCGAAAATTGATTAAAAATGAGGACGGGCATTTTGGTACCCGGCTCAATAGCAATGAGTGTTACGTCATTGAATAGGTAAAGTCTAGAGGAATAATAGTTATTATGGCGACAAGTCTCTTTTTGCGGTCTATTTGGAGATATACCCATAACAATATATCAGTTTTCATAAGAAAAAAAAATATTTTAAATATATATTTCTCGTATATTTTATGTTGCCTTGACTCCATTCCAGTCGGGGGAAGGGGAAGAGGGTTGGGGGCGTAGCTTCCCACCCCGGCAGAGTGTTATGCACGCCGCTTGCAGTGATCGGTTCAGTCGTTCCATCGTTTTGAGCGTGAAACGACGTTCCGCCGCTCTGTTGTTATTTTCTCGTTTTTGTTTTTATTAATTTTGACTTTATTTGGCCCCCCATTTGGACTTTATTACCCGCTATAAGCGTTGACTTTGGCTAGTGTCGTGTTGGACTATTGATCTGCTTATCGAATTGGACTATTGCAATGGAACAGCATAGCAACTGTGTGATGTGTCGACGAGGCTTATATCGCGGAAGACCCAACAGCATGTTCTAGATGATAATCTTCCAAGAACGCGTCCGGAGTTTGTGGCGTATATACGAGAACATGCCACTTTGGAGGTTAGTACTTTGCAAGGTCTATAATGGTCTAATAATGGTCACAATTGTTTGGTATTTATTGCAGGTATACTGATTCTATGTTTTTTTTTCATTCACATAAGGTAGAATTATCTCTTTTTATAAACACTTTTAGGTGGCGTTCAACAATACGCGCCGTGTGTGTCACCGTTGCTGGCAAAGAGTCGAATCAGCTCTACGACCAGTACCCGCCATTTCGGTTGCCCAGGATCTTTAGGTTCCAGAGTACACAAGGGCTTCAAATACTCCAAGGCACTGTATATTTAATAATTGCCATAATTCCACGCGTCATCGAATACCAGAAACCATCAAGGTTCACATCTTTTGTGAATATAAGATATATATTCCTGATGGTGCTTGGGTATGTAGACAACACCTTGACAGCAATGATTGGGATGAGCTGTCTCAATTTTGCGTCCTCACTCATCAATTCAATGCGGAACAGTTTCGAGACGTTTGTGACATGATGAGGAATGCTTTACAAAGTGAACGTAGGCTCGATTTCAACACGAGAGGGGCACTGAGTAATGAGGAAATGCACTTTTGGACTGGACGTAACGTCAATCAGTTTGATGCCATATTAGAACAAACGCTATCATTAAGTGAGAGATGCAAAGAACCTAGAACTGCTTTGGGAATATACTTGACGAAACTACGAACCGGAGATTCGAATGATAGACTGGCAACACTATTGAATATGTCTCGAAGAAAGCTGGAGCGTTGGTTGTCTATTGTGCGCGAATGCCTGACTAATGAATATGTCCTACTGCATTTAGTAATATACCATATCAATAGAAACGACGTATTACAAAGCAATCTAGCGATTCCAAGAGGACTATTTGGTAACGAAGAAAATGATAAAATGATATTGATATGCGATGCGACATATACATTAATAAAAGCTCGAATTTTTTGTTTCAACGGCAGTCTTATAGTTTGCATAAATTCACAAACTTATTGAAGCCGTTCTTACTTGTTTGCACTGATGGATATATTATCGATACAATAGGCCCATACGCTGCTACTAAGACAGATGTTGCATCTGTCTCAATAGATATGACTTATTTGTGTACATATAATGGATTCTGACCATCATTCATTATGTCGCTCATAATGTTTGCACATTATGAGCGACATAATGAATGATTCAGAGTCAGAGTCAGAATCCATTACATTGCTTTTTACAGCCAGGAGATGTCTTCATATTACATAGAGGTTTTCGAGATAGCTTAGGTGATGTTGAAGCGTGCGGCTATGAATTCTATGTACCGCCATCCAAAAACTGAGAAGAGACACAGCTGACAACAGAGCAAAGAGGTGGGTAGTCGAGGTGGTAAACGGGAGGTTCAAGCGTGATTTCAAGCTTTTACGGCAAAAATATTTCAACAAAACGCTTCCTAAAATGTTCGTGGATTTTAAAATGGCCTATGCAGCCTGAAATAAACGGTTTTTTTTTTTAAATTTAAAATCGCTGCAGCTATTTTGAATCATTTTCATGAACCGATCACTGACAGCACTCATGCAGAGACTTTTTTAAATATAATCAGGGAGAAAGTGGATTCACCAAACATTTTACATATTTATGTAGAACGAAAAAGATTAAAATATAGCCGCAGAGCGGATTTTCAAAGAATAGATGCGAGCGAGATAGAGATTTCCCACAGTTAACGTTAGACCATGTTATTTTCCTTTCTTTGGGAACATACCAGTTAAAGCTAGCGAGATCATACTGTAGCGAACATTTGAACAATGGATTATACTCGATAGAAATATATTCTGAAAATGCTCTCGAGGATTTGCCTGACTAGGGCATAAACGAAGAGGCTTGGTTGTTTCGCGGACGCATACAATCGCGTCATGTCAGATCAAAAATATATTATTCATGTATTTTGATTAAAAACAACCAAACAGCCGACAGCCACAATATAATTCAAAATTATTGCACACGTTTGACGGGACGTCGTACAATAGGAACTTGTGCGCATATAGTGTCCATAGTGTGATACTTAGGTTACGACAGACACGAAGGATTTGTTCCTCCTGCAGCATTTCTTAATAATATAGTTATTGACAGTAATAATGTTTAAATAAATGTCATTTCGTACTTTACAATAGTTTGTCATTTCTTTATTTTAGACAGTAAGATCCTCTAGTAAAGTATCAATACTGCCTTCTAACTACATCTATATTACCAAAACATTTCGGTGACCTTATCTTCTATATATACAAAAACTGTTAAAATAGTAGAATATAAATGATATAATAGTTAAGAAAGTCATAGCAGTAGTCAAATCAGCCTTTGATCATTCACAGCTTTTAAATAATACATAGAAAACTAAAATGTCCATCAGCCAAATCGTTCAGAGAAATGTAACATATAAAACACAAAATAACTCCGATCCGACAGCAAATGGAGACAAGCGCCCTAGTAATTATTGTTCCACATAATGATATCTTCTCAAAAATAAATAAGTCATATCTATTGAGTCGGGTACCACGTTCCATACATTGTTGCCCATCGTCCTTTAATTTTATAAGCGAAAATTTCTATCATATTTTAGGTTATGTCATTGTATTTTTTTTAATTTAATAAAATGACGTCGGCATAAAACTGTTTGCCAGTGTCAAGTTAATGAGGCGGGAAATAGAATTTTCGTTTCAATTTTCAACACCGTATTTCTAAATCGTCAAGTCCAAAGTCTAGTCAAAGTCCAAATAAATAGTCAATGCAGTTAATGAGCCAAGTCAGTCGATTCAGGAAAGCAGTAGAAGCTTTACTGAAAGTTCCTAGGGAGTTTTGGCGGGAAATACAAAATAGCACGTTTTTAGAAGTCGTACCACTTGCACACACTTGTGCACGTTAACGAATATTTAATGGTTAATATTCTACCAATATTACACATTAAGAATCGAGATAACACAAATTTATGAAATCTTTTAAATTCCACAACGTCACCCATTGAACTCCCCGGCAAAACTCGTTTGGCACGGTTTATAATTTTGAATTAAAGTGACAGTATTGCGTTTCGATATTACACATGATGGCCTTTTTCGAAAATTATATAAATTGTTTTAAATATGAAATTAAAACATCGGCGGTGTTTTATAGTACACAATTTATTTGCAATGCTCTTTTTAAGTCCTTGTTAGTTTTATAATTAATTAATAACATAAAATTTAAATAGATTACATGGTGCTAATACATACAACAAAACGCAAATTTCAATACAACTATTGTTCACTCTTCATGACAACATAGGTAGTTGCATAGTTATGTACATAGTTGAGTAATACCCCGACAATTATACAAGCATTGACATGAATTCATCGAAAGTTAGGTAGCGGACACCGTACCCATAGATGATAAGTAATACTACTGAAGACCGTACCTCCGTGCGCATGGTCCTGAAATCAGAAAATCAATACGATATTATTATTATTACGTGTCTATGACTTAGGGTGTTTCGTTTACCCGATCAAAGTCGATTACTATGAAATCGATTTCTAAATACTATGACATTAACACGGAATATAAAATACAGATTATATTCCGTGAATATTCAATTTCAAAGCGATTTATTGCCAATAAATAACAAAAACACAAAACATTTAAAAACTAGTAAGTATCTAAAATAGGAAGCTGCGCGTCAGCACCCACATTGGCGTGTCCTTCTGACACAAAGGCTTCCTCCTGCAGTCTTTTCCACTCATATCTGTCACGAGCCCACCGTAGCCACAGTGATAATTTCATCCGACTATTTTTTTGAGTTGCTTTTTTTCTTCTTGTATTATGCCGCGGGGATGTTTATGTTAGCTAAATGTTTATAGTTATCTATGATTCCGAATTAATTGGAAATTTAAAACTGGGCAAATGACTTTTATTTTTGTAAACAATACAAAACAGTAAATGAATACTTGAATCGACTTATCATCTATCGATATGTCATATGAGACGAATTGAATGGGACAACCCTAAAGCAGCCATTTTCCTCGGCAAGTGCTCGGGTTGAGATTGGAATTATTGTATTCTCAAATAATTTAATTCTAAAAATACATACTGTTAGGAAATTCTCGTTATGCTAATAATTAGTTTTCTTTTTTTTGTTAAAAAGTTTTAGTTTTTCTGTGTTCATCTCATCATTTTATAAACTCGGATCATCATGATTGAGTTTACTATAAAAACCCTGGATTCAAATGACCACGGCTTCTCCGTGGACGATGAAGTAAGTAATAAAGAAATTACAATATTATGTTGATTAAGATATTTTTTTTTTATTTTACTTGATAATAATTGATTTATCATTTAACGCCGTGCGCGGACTTCGCTATGCACACACACTTGTCAAAGTGTACATAAAAAACATTGATTTCATGGCTGCACTTTGCATCATACTTTATTTTACATCCGTTGTACGAAATTCCTCTATCCTCAAATTATTGCTGGCATGATATATAGGCCTAATTTTTTTTGATTTTGTGCACTTTTAACGTACCTTTCAGACTTTTTTATAAGAGCTTTTAAATGACGACAGAAGATTACTACCTTTATCTAGTATTAAAATAATTATAAAATACTTGTTGGCAAAGCATAACATAGCTTGTTAATTACTACTTTACAAAAAATTGTACAATGGTTATCTTAACGACTGTTTCAATAATAACTTTTATTGTCTACTTAAATAAGTAGGTATATTATTATATTTATTATTTTATTATATTATATTAGTATTTTATATTACTTTATACAATATGTAGTTTTATGGGTCTTTCGCATGAAAATAAAATATGTGATTTGATTTGAAAATATGAAATTACTTGTTACTTGTATGGTATTGAGTTGTGGGCAAAGGTTATAATAATCTAAGTAATATAAAATTCTGATGAAGTGAAACTAGGGACTTAAACAATATGTTTCAATGTAGAGATTTGCTTGATTTGCTGGATTTTTGTCATCAATTGTGTGCTACTACTTCTTAATTTGGTAACAATAATGCAATGCAATTTCTATTTTATTTATGCTGTTATTATCATGGCCACAGTATAAGAACAGCAGAACATCTTCATACAAACGTGCCACAATTGGTTTGAATGTGTGCGTGCACGCCGGGTGCAGATAGGCACACACCTTATATAAGGAATGATAAGGCGCTCTCAGTGCGGGCTGTACCGGCCTCTACCGGTCACATACATACTGTGATTTTTGGCACTTATTTTGATCATGACTAAACAGAAGTAATAAATATTGTAGTGTATAGCATTTTACTAAATGAATATGTTTACAGATTTTTACTTATCTTTATCTGCTAACTATAAAGCGTTTCGAATATACAGAAACGAGGGGAATTTTTCAATATAAAGTTTTAATTTTTTTTAAATAAAGGCAATTTTATACTCTAATATTTTCCAAAGCCTTTTATTCATATCTCATTTATGAATTGGTTTAACGTTTCATTATAAAAACCATGATACTGAATTTAATATATTTAACTTAAAATATGAAGTAACTATTGACAGCCCTTGCGCCAATGCAAGAGTAGGTAAATAACTTTCCAGACGGCCTTGGATGTCCTACTGTTCTCTCTTTACTGTGTCATTGCATTGATTTAATAATAGGTAATGCTATTACATGATTTTAATACAAAACTAACTAATTTTAATGCAAAAAACATTCAATTAAACTGTTTGAAATATTAATTACAAAACATAACATAGTTTTTTAAATTTATATGTACAAGTAAAATGTAGATAACTTGAAAAATAAAACAGCTGAGCAAAAACACTATTGTTGTGATTTTTCATTATTAAACAATTAATAGCACTGGCGAATAGAAAATTATTTCTAGAATTAAGGTGATCTTAGTAAGGTAATCTAAACACACCGGCATATTTAGCGGAACACAAAAAAAGTCATAATTAAAAAAATATGGTTTTATTTTAAAATCTACTTACTACACTTCTTTTGTTATTTCAAGTTTCATTTGTTTTACTTAAAATGAGATCACATTAAGAACAGATTTTGCGAGTAATTGCTATTTGTGAAAAATGGTACATTTTTGAACTTTTCATGTAACCGGGAAAAGTGAAAATTAATATTAAAATAACAATTAATTAAATTATAAAAATGGTGATTAATATCGCGTATTTCCTCCACGTGCTCTTATTAAAGTTTCTACCCATCTAGGCATACTGAGAATGATGTTATCGATGGTCTCCTGGGATAGTCTCCGCCATTCCTCAACTACGGCGATTCGCAGTTCACCCACGTTGGCAGGAGCTGGAATTCTGGTCTTAACTTTTCTTTTCAGCAAGTCCCAAACGTGCTCTATTGGGTTCATATCTGGTGATCTCGCCGGCCACTCCATAACAGTGATATTCATATCATTAAGATAAGCTTGAGTTACCCGAGCGGTATGCGGCTGAGCATTATCCTGCATAAAAACAAAATCGTCACCGATATATGGGGCAAACGGTACGACATTTTCTTCTAAAACTTCTCTGATATAGCGGTCTGCAGTCAGACTCCCTCTGTAAATCACTAACAAGACTGTGCGAGCTCCCAAACAAATGCCCGCCCAAACCATTATTGATCCACCACCGTATGCAACTGTAGTTTCAAAAAATGTCTGAATGTATCGTTCTTCTTTGCGTCTGTATATTCTTTGCCTGCGGTCAATTTGATTTAAGAGAATTCTGCACTCATCACTAAACAATACCTTACTCCATTGGTCCGCGTTCCAAAGTCGATGTTCCTGAGCAAAAGTTAACCTGTTTCTACGATGATTTACCTTGAGCCTTGGAGCCTTGGCGGGCACAAATGAACCCAAACCAGCTTCTTCGAACCTTCTTCGTACCGTACGCTCACTTACGGTCACACCCCGCACTGCTTCTAACTCATGTCGGGCTTGGACGGCCGTCAAACGCGGGTTCCTACGTACACGAAGCCGAATGAAACGATCATCCCTACTCGAAGTGCGTCTTTTTCTGCCTTGTCCTGCTCTTCTCACATAAGTACCGGTCTCCCTGAACCGTTGGATACTGCGATGGTTCGTTGAAACTGGTCGACGAAGATCTCTGGATATCACTCTGTAGGTTTGACCATTTCTTCGCATTTTGAGTGCCCTGGCAATCTCCGTTGGGGCTAAGTCAGGCATAATTCAGTCCTCAACTCCAAAAGCATACGCAATTTAAAAAAAAGTAACAAAAAACAGTATTTCAATGAAATTTTAAATCAAACTCAGAAGGAAGAAGTACTCGAAGTTCGCTCCAGATAAGGTGTATTTGAATAAAATTAAAACAATTGCATCAAATGTGATGTTCAGTTGTTTTCTTAATTTGAAAATATTTATTTTTAAATTAAATGACGTATAAACCAGCCAGCAACCTTATATGATACTGATATCAAACCTTTATTTTATGTTCAGCTAAATATGCCGGTGTGTGTAGTTCATAATGAGGTAGAGTATTCTCATAATTTATTTGTAATATAATATAATGATGTCATGCAGTCACAATACAATTGTCACTGATAATATGTCATTTTGATATCATTATATTATAATACAAACAAGTTACATACATAGTACATAAAATTGTGTTTGTACTATGTTACCAAAGTCAGTGCGAAATAAATTATGCTATGTAAAATTTCACAGTTAAAAGATACAGAAAAAGGGTTTAAATAAAAAGTATTGTGGCTTCGGCCACATTTAATTGGGTTTTACACTATTTAACGCCCATATTAATAAAGCGTTCTTATCTCTAAGACAATTCTCAAGAAAGTACTTAAGATGTTGTTTTAATTAATAGACCGTACTTAAGTACAGCTGTAGGTACGCCGTATCAAGTGAGTGCGAACGTATTAATAAACGAGACTCGTTACTCAAGTACTCTGTCATTGCTGTCAAACTGTTACTTGAGACGCGGTTTCGTGGGTACAGTCAAACCTTGACTAGAGAACGGCTTGCTTGGGAATTGGGATACAGTACATTATTATTTGTGGTGTTTTTGGGTGTGTTACAATTATGTAAGTTAAAAACTAAATACTATGATTAAACTCAGAATTTATACTACATACTCAACACAAAATAAAGTTATAAAAAAAGACGCTTATTGATACTTATTTTTCTTTTTTTTATTCTTTTTTTGGAAAAAAAAGTTAAGGAGTAAAATACAATTATAGGCATACATACATATTATTATGTAAATGTATTATATATTCAACAATTCCAGGTAACGGTACAACAGCTGAAGGAGAAGGTGACGGAGCAGCTGGGTGTACCGGCGTACATGCAACGTCTCATCTTCTGTGGACGAGTTCTGCAAGATGACAAGAAGCTTGCTGATTACGGTGAGATTTTTTTTTACATTATTTATTTGCCAACCTGCAGTAGACTAGCATGGTGGTGCATGGCAGCTGCTCACATTGAGAAGAGATTAGTAAGTTTGTTCACATCAACTTCCCTTTGCGGCAGCTGGCAACCAATAAACACTTGCTGCACTATTCACTAAGCATTACCAATAACTGCGGCAATGGCGTGGGGTTCCTATAACTCCATTCCTAGCGGCTTCACTTATAACTTACCTTTTGAAGACCCTCATCAAAATCCCTACATATTATACAGGCTAGGGCTTCCCTATGAAGGAGAAGCCAGCCTTCGCCACTGTTATGCGGTAAGTTCTCAAATCTAAGTCGAATGGGAAATGTGATTAGCAGCAACAAGCAGTAGGGATGTTTGTGGTTGTTGTTAAAGATGTGATGAGCAGCTAATATAAAATGGCAGAACGCTTTCTGTATATGTGAGAATTAGCTATAAGTATGCTTTATTAGGTATAGACAGACCTAAACTTCAAAGAAACGGAACACCAACTATATACCTTTAATTTTATTTAACCCAATATAAAATGATTACAATTATTACACATTTTGAGAAATAATGGCTTATTTACGAAGCGATTTTAGGCAATACAGCAATTAATCCTTATCCAAGTAAGTACCTTAAATACATTGTGCATTTAATATAAATCAATGTGGCCCTTTACAGCATGCAATTTAAATAAATATTTTCGAAGATATTACAGACTTAAAATGCAGGAACATACAATGCGCCGTTACCGGCCTCCCAAGTTATTTGCTGAAGAAGTTTTTTCTCCAAGAACACTATTCCACGCACGCGAAGCCGAAGGCAAATCTATTGTGAAATAAAAGTCTGCCGTCATATATGAATTTCATGAACACATTTCCAGCCATATTTTTTATTGCGTGTTTAAAATGCAGTATTGATTTCTCTATAAATAAGGCGTGGCGTCAAATCAATACTATAGGTCACAGCACAGACTCGCAGGTTTCCGCGCAGATTTGTCTAGGCTAGGTCTATTTGGGAAGAGGTACTTGACATGCGCGTTATCAGTGTATAACCTGACCGGGTTATATGGGTCAATACAATTAATGATGCTAAATAATGATTAGAGAAGCGTGTTGCGCACCTGTTGACTCCTATTATGAAATACCAGTTTTTGCCCGCGGCACACCGCTCGCGTAAATACAGTATCCCACGGGAACACTGTACTTTTTCGGGATAGCCTATGTTTTAATCCAGAGCCTAAGCTACTACCATACCAAATTTCATCGAAATCCGTTCAGTATCTATTGCGTGAAAGAGTAACAAACATTCATCCATTCTCACAAACTTTCACATTTATAATATTAGTAAGATGAAGTAGTGTGATTGTTGTTACATGCAACTTGTTGTGTTATAAGATAGCCAAACGATTAGAATACATGCTCTTGGGATGACGTAATAAAGTAACTTATTGTGGGTTAATGCTTAAGCATACACATACACACAAGCTAATACAAAATAGTCCCAGCTTAAGTCTTCTGTCTCCAACGTGAACGTTTTTCCAGATGTCAACGGCAAAGTCGTGCACATGGTGCAGCGGCCGCCGCCTGGAGTGGATGGTCCAGGAGCGAGCAGCGCGGGCAGCTCCAGCCAGGGCTCGCCAACCGCGCGGCCGCCGCGCGCCCGCACCGCGCACATTACCATACCGGACGGCAACGTGCGCAGCCTGCTGGTGAGTACACCAAAGACACTTGTAACTCTTCCAACCCGGTGATGTTTCTGCTTGTTTGCTGGTTTTATATTTGGTGTATTTTGTATATGTACTTATATTACCTCACTAGCTGTTGCCCGCGGCTCTGCTCGTGTAAATACAGTATCTTACGGGAAAACTACTTTTTCGGGATAAAAAGTATACTATGTTTTGATCTAGAGCTTAAACTACTACCATACCAAAAATCATCGAAATCCATTTAGTAGTGTCTGGGTGAAAGAGTTAACAAACATCTATCCATCCATACATACATCCATCCTCACAAACTTTCATATATTAGTAGCATAATAATAGCCAGAAAGCCAAGCAATCTTAGGCCCGTATTAAGCCCGAAAAGTTTTTCTTGGCTGAGACGGTCTCAAGTAACGATTAGTTTCTCAAGATGGTCTTTATATCATAGCAAGGCCGGAATTGTTGGTCGTTGCTTCAGAATGGACTTAAGAATTTCTCGAATAAGTCTGCCTTGTTTAAATGAGTTGAACTTAAGACATCATCTATTCATAATCACGTCTTAAGATGAACTTTTTAAGTAATTGGTGCTGGAGAATTTCTTATTGAAGAAAATGCTTGAGAATTTCTCATTTTATCTTCGGGTCATTGCGTTTATTTTATGTTTAATAAGCCAATCAGGAGTAATTTTGGAAATGAGGCATAAATGACATTCATGACAGTATGTTGTAAGAAATATACATTGCTGAGCTTCTCCAGTTTTTATTAAAAAAATCGGTTGTCTGTAAAGTCGGTTTACTGACGATAGTTGAACGTGACAACGTCATAAGAAAATACTGATGGATCGCTCACTCAAGTAGGAGAGAGACAGATTCCGCGCTCTCGCTTGCACTTGGACTAATCTTAGCGAGGAGGCCTTAAATGGAATGCCTCAGAGCGAGGTAACGCCGCATGAGTCATGTTTTTTCGTGCTTGCAGCCGGCTCCATCGAAAGTTGAAAAATAGAACAAAGTTAGGGAGGGAATAATTTAATGAGGATTGTTTTTTGGACTGCGGAAAATAAGTTCTGTAGTATTCAAATAGGTAATTTGTTTAATGTAAATAAATAAATAAAATGGAATGTATTTCAATAAGTACTCTGACACTGGCGGAATAGTGCAAAACCTTTCCAACCGCCATTGCCAAAAAGAAGAAGAAGAAGTACCAACAAGCGTCTTTTTTAATAACTTTATTTTGTGCTGAGTATAAAGTGTAAATTCTGAGTTTGTTTAATCGTAAGTATTTAGATTTTAATTTACATAATTGTAACACAACCAAAAACAACAAATAATATTGTACTGTATCCCAAGCCGTACTCAAGTCAAGCTTTGACTGTACTCACGAAACCGCGTCTCAAGTAACGAGTCTCGTTTATTAATACGTTCGCACTCACATGATACGCCGTACCTACAGCTGTACTTAAGTACGATCTATTAATTAAAACAACATCTTAAGTATTTTCTTGAGAATTGTCTTAGAGATAAGAACGCATTAATAATACGGGCCTTAGATTAGTATGGCTCTATATGATAAATTAAATTTATTAACATTATAAAATACGAATATAATTACTCAAATTTCGCAATTGACTTACACGTCCATTTACTTTTTTGATTTGTAAGTTAATTGCAACTGATTTTTTAAGTTTGGACCAATCAAACGGGTTAGACGTTTATGAGAATACCATTTTGCAGTTTTAACATATCGGGTCTGGATCGTAAGTCGTAACTGTATTATTGTATGATTTAATTAGCAGAATTTACCTTAATAACAATTTTTCAGTCTTGGGCCACAACGGAGCTGAACGACCAGCCGTCATTATCGTCCACCACATCACGCATGGAGTACTTCCGCAGAATACTCAGGGACATCAAGAATCTGATCCGCAACATCAACAGATCCGAGTTTGGGGTAAGTTTAAAAATAAACTAACCAAGGGCATGTCAGGACATGTCTAAGGAGGAGGATTCCATTATTATAAACGTGTAATAGGTATTTTTTACAAATTACTTCGAAAGTTATTGACTGATTTCGTCTCATAGTTTGACTTTCTTGCCTTTATCTTAACAGACCTTTTCAACGATATCCCACACGATGGGGAAGTATGAAAAATTGTTTTTCATCCCCACTTCACATGTATAGAGAGCCACCCCTGAAAGTATAAAATAATTATTATTATATGATAATATCAAATTTCTTCAACTTACATTCATAATTATTACAGAAGCTAGAAAAGCGGACAGATAAACAGACAGACAGACGGACTTACAGAGCGAAACTATAAGGGTTCCTTGAGTACGACGGAATCCTAAAAAACTGGAAAAATAATGTTCGACGATGAAATGAATGTCGTAATATTTGTAGGTAAGGTCGAGGAAATTATTAAGCAAGTTGACATAAGCCTGCCCACGAAAATAAAAATTTGCAATGTGGGCGCTTCTTTTTCTATTGCAGCAACACGAAAACCTGGGATGTAATTGGTTAAATCTCGTAGATTTGACATTAATGATTTAAATTTTTCGCAACATGGAAAATGGATATGTTTTTTTTCTGGTCATGCTATACGTCAGATTTGGTCATGTTATTCCTTTGTAGCAAGTGACTGAGGTCATCATTAAATTATGCGCAATTAAAAAAAATATTTCAAAATAAAGAAAAAGGGGCATTTTTGTATGGAGTTACTACCGTTACTACAACAAATACATCAAATGAAAGAGATTGAAAATTTTATTGTATGACGAAAAATCTCTACCAAACACCCTTTATTCCGTTTAATCAAGATTATAATATTATTAGGATTAACGTTTTTCATTAACGTAATTCTCGTTTGTTATATTAGCAAGGATAATCTGTGTGACATACTGTTCTGTCTATAAAACTAGGCCTCTCTAACACTTGAAAATGTTAAACCTGGACTATTCGGACCATAACCTACTATACCATACTATACATAACCTACATATATACCTACACTATTAATTTCTCATAGTTTCATGACAGAGCACTATGGATGGTTGAAATAAAATATGATATTGTTCCAGGGGCCACCTCCTGCTAATCATTGTTCACGATTTTTCGAATTGGACGACTCAGACGTATGTATACTTTATTATTTTATATACATAAGTCTAGGGTCGATCCAAAATATTGCGATTTTTATATACGACGCACAAATATCGCAGATATTTACAAATATGTTCCTGTGGCCTTATACTTCATACACTTTTACCTAGTCAAAGTCAAGTCAAAGTAAAAAAATAATAATTCAAAGTTGGTGTTATTATACACATCTTGAACGTCGATATACGTGATGCCTACCACCGGTTCGGGAACTAGCCCGGCGAGAAGAACCGGCGTAAAAAAGTCGCGCGGGGCCGTCTTTTACTAAAATATGGAAAATTGTTCTTTAAGAATAAAAATGGTATTTTAACAATGTTATAACTAAAACTACATAACAATAGTACATGGAAGTAGCCTTGCAGGTGGCCATCCTATTCCCATGGTGTGCGATCGTCAATAAATTCATTGACCCTATAGTAAGCTTTAGCACACAAACGTTCTTTAACTACTTTTTTAAATTTATTAATATACAGATTTTGAACGTTTTATGGGATTCTATTGTATAGGCGTATACATTGACCTTTTTAAAGATTTACTAACTTCACTAAGAGTTGATTTTTCAATCGTCAGATAACTTTTACCTCAGATTTTTGTATGAAAAATCCTATTTCTTTCAATTTTTCTCTCAGAGATTCAAAGCAGGGCATTTTGTAAATCGAACGTATTGCTCGCTTCTGCATCACAAATATTGTATTGACTGCATATGCTGCAGAACTGTCTATCTGCAAGATTAACAATATGAGGACCCCACTATCTAGTGTTATACCTAGAAACACAGTGGTGTCTACTAAGTTCATTTTCTCATCATATAATAGTAGTTGGTAGTGCCCAACATTTGGCAAAGTAAACTTTAAACATTTTGTTTTATTTGAATTTAAAAGTAAATTATTAACATTAAACTAATGTTTTATTTTCGAGAGAGCGCTATTTACCTCGTCGTAATTTGATTGTTGTCGCTTCACATAAAAAATTAGTGAAGTGTCATCGGCAAAAAGTATCTATTATAATTATCTTTAACTAGATAAGGCAAGTCATTTATATATATGAGAAAAAGAAATGGGCCTAAAATGGATCCCTGTGGGACACCTAACTCTATTTTGGTCCCAGTGGACCTTTTACTATTTATCTCTACCCTTGAGTTTTATTTTTAAGGTAAGAACTCAAAAGGTCGAGTGAAGAGTCCTGTATACCATAGTGGTGCAATTTTCTGATCAATGTAGTAATATGTAGTTGTAGTATGTATAATGTAGTTCTCAATACAATAAAATGTCTTGGAAAGGTCGCAAAATACACGTAAAGCATTCTGCGACCCCTCCCAAGCTTCAAAGATTCTACAAAGAAGACCCATACCATCATCCGTTGTGGATCGACCCTTAGTAAAACCATATTGATTATTGTGTAATAAATTATTTGAATTAAAATGTACTTATAACTGTCTTAAAATTATTATTTTAATAATTTTACTAAAAGTCGGTAGAATCGATACAGGCCTGTAAATTTGTCGGATTAGATTTATTTCGAGCTTTGAATAATAATATAACCTTGATATGCTTCATTAAGTCAGGGAAATAAACACTTTTTATACAATCATTGAAAATCATCGATAGATAAGGAACTACGATATCAATTATTGATTCAATAATTTTTGTAGACCTGCTCTAGAGATCAGCAGTATTTTTAATATTCAACAACTTAAATAAGTCAATAATGTCTCTGCACTCAATTTATTAAAACTTGAAATTGCTATCACATTCCTTTACATTGTCTCTGAGTAGTTTTACAGCCGCTGAAGGTGAGGAATTTAAATTTTTTGTAGTTGAGACCGGAATGTCAGCAAAAATTTTTTCGAAGAGCGTCGCAACTTCTAGGACAGTAGTAATCTTTTATTTTGAAAAAAAAATTCAAAATCAGTGCTACGACAGGTGACGTTTCCAGTCTCACTTGCCAGTCATCACCTTCCGTGTAGTTTTAATTTTATTGTTAGAATTTTTAATCTTATTCTTTATATAAAGAGCCTTAGCAGCTTTACATACTCTTTTGAAAGTTTTTGAATAATTTTTAACATATGTTTTTAAAGTTTCACTATTATTAATACATTTTTCATCCATGTTCATATTATCTTTGCCTGTTTAATTTAATTCCTGCAGTTGCCCATTCAATAAAGCTACTTTTTCTATTATTAAGTCTAATCTATTTAGAAGTAAATACTGAATTAAATTGGGTTCTTATTATCTTAAATAAGTTGTTAAATGCATGCACAAATGACATTAAAAGAAGCTAACTGTCCTCGATGATCAGAGCTGAGCTTATTAATTATTTGCTTTTTACTTGGAGTAATATTATCACTAATATAAATACGGGGCGTGACGTCACAGCTAGGTCGTCACGTTTTCACGAGACTTGCAAAATTTTGTATACAAATCGCTATTGTATACCTTTGAAAATATTGACGTTTGATATACTGTTTCTTCTGAGAAGTTACTCATATTTAAGAGTACTATTCATTTGTGCAATAAAAAAAAATCTGTGATCTAGCCTATTGTGACATTTTGCGAATTTAGTGATTCTACGATAAGAGGCAAGTGGTGCAGTCTTCAGTTTAAAATACCTTTTTTATTCCATATGTTGTTTTTGGAGTTTACTCCTTAAGACACGATTTTCATATATAATCAAATTCACTGAACAGAATCCCCAAAAATATCTACTAAATGAAACGAGAGTATCATCAGTAGATTTGTATTCCAATTCGACTGTACAAACTACTCCCTGCCTTATATACATAACTCTCAGTGCTTTGATAGCGTGATGTAGAAAACATTTACTGACATCTATTATAATATAAAAGAACTAAACATTTAAATACCCTTCAGAATATGATTTAAGAAAATTTCAAATTTATAAAAATAATAAAACCTAAAAGAGGTTTAAACATACCGGCCGCCATGAACGGCCACGTTCATTATAACAATTAAAAACAATAATAATTATTATTAAATGTTAATATTAATTTAATTTAATTTAATCCATTTTAATTAATATTACTACAACTAACCTTACATTAAAACATTGTAATCACATAAACTTTAACTTGAAACTGACATGGATTTTTATCAAATGCATAATAACATAGAATTAACTTTTTAATTGAACTGAACATACTGCATAAAAAAAAAAAAACTTATAGTTATAGAGTATAATTATTCTCTATTTACTGTTCTCTACTGGTAACAAAATAAGCTTTGATACTGGTCTCTTAATTGTATGACCTTTGTATTTTAAAGTAACAACTCGCGTGAGTCCGTCCAAACCAGGATACTTTTCTATTACTATCCCCAAAAGCCATCTCGCAGGTGGAAGATCATCCTCCTTTACTAATACTATGCTACCTACATCCGGTTCTGAAGTTTGATCAGTCCATTTGTATCTTTGTTGTAGTTGAGTAAGATACTCTTTGGACCACCTACGCCAAAAATCTTGAAATAGACGTTGTGTGTAATGCCACCTTCTCAACGTGTTAATGTTGGAGTTTCATAGTTCATATCAGGTACAAGAACTAAAGGTTCCCCCACTAAGAAGTGTCCTGGTGTTAAAGGGTTCGGATCATCTGGACTGTTCGATAATTGTGAAATGGGTCTTGAGTTAAGACATGCTTCGATTTGAACTAATATTGTATTTAACTCTTCGAAAGTAAGAGTACTATTACCTATAATTCTTTTCAAATGATATTTGGTAGACTTAATGCCTGATTCCCACAACCCTCCAAAATTAGGAGAGTGTGGGGGAATAAAATGCCAACTAGTACTGTTTGTTGCCATCCAATCTTCTATTTCGGTAGTAAAACTGGATTTTTCCGCTTTATATAAATTAGATAATTCTTTAGCACCGCCAACAAAATTAGTGCCGTTATCACTCCATACCTCAGCGACATGTCCGCGTCGCGCTACAAGCCTTTTAAATTCAGCTAAGAATGTTTTTGTTGTCATATCTCCCACTAATTCTAAATGTATAGCCTTCGTTGCCATGCATATGAATAAACAAATATAACCTTTAATAGAACGATTTCCACGTCCTTTCGTACAGCGGATATTTATGGGTCCGGCGTAATCTACCCCGCATTTATGAAAAGGTCTGTCAGGTGTTACTCGTGATTGTGGTAGTTGACCCATCATCTGTTGACTAGAGTGCGCTGAGTGTCTCACACAAATGATACACTTATGTACAATTCCCTTAACAAGACGTTTAGCTCCTATTATCCAATATCTACTTCGTAGAAAATTGAGCATAATTTGTGGTCCGCCATGCATAGTCTTCTGGTGAGCATCTGTAATTATTAATTTGGAAAGTGGAGAATGATGTGATAAGATAATAGGGTGTCTCATTTCAAGTTCTACTTGAGCACTCTGTATTCTACCGCCTACTCTGAGGATGCCAACTGAATCCAAAAACGGATTTAAAGAGGTGAGTTTACTTTTTTTACTAACTTTATGTCCTGTTAATATTAAATTCATTTCCTGTTGGAAATGTTGCTTTTGACTTAATTTAATGCAAGTAAGTAATGCTTCATTAATTTCTCTTGCTGTTAATTGTGCACTAACTTTTTCTTTTTCAGGTGACTTCCAGTGTTTTACTCTACGACAGTAAGAGATCACTCGGGTAAGTTTATTTAATGATGAATATCTTGATAGTAAATCTATACTGTTTTCATTCGTGACCATATGACTTTTAATCTCCGTATGTCTTTCTTCTAAATGTATATTTTCTATGTTTCCTAATTCACATTTAATATATGTCATGTGCAGCCAGGCAGGTCCTTGAAACCAGAGTTTATTTTTTACTAGTTCTGACGGTAAGAGTCCTCGTGATGCTGGGTCAGCTGGATTATCTGAAGATATGACATGAGTCCACTGATTTCTATTCATTGCCGTCAAAATTTCAGAGACTCTATTCGCCACAAAAGTTTTCCATCTATTGGGATGGTTACTGAGCCACGCCAACACAATCGATGAATCAGTCCAAGCATGTATATGATTCTTAGATATTTTCAGTACCTCAGAGATTTCGATAAGGATTTTCGACAGCAAAACTGCACCACACAATTCCAAACGTGGGATTGAAACTTGTTTTACTGGAGCCACTCTTGTTTTTGAGGATATTAAACTAACCTTTATTTCTCCAGTGGTATCAATGATTCTTAAGTATACTACAGCAGCATATGCTGCATTGGATGCATCACAAAAGCCGTGAAGTTCACGAATTTGGCCATCCGTTTTCCAATTATTCCATCGTGGTACTCTTATATTAGTAAGTACTGGTAAGTCCTTATAGAATTTTTTCCATTCTTCTAATAAATTAGTAGGAACTTTCTGGTCCCAGTCGATCCCAGCTAGCCATAACTTTTGGATGAATATCTTTGCCATTGTAATAGTTGGTGCTAACCATCCAAGAGGATCATAGAGGCGTGATATGTCCGAGATAATTTTCCTTTTAGTTACAGAACTCTGAGGAAGATCATCGACTGTGAACCGGAAATTGTCAGAGTTTCTATCCCACCTTAAACCGAGAATTTTTATCGTTTCATCTAATTTAGGTTCCAGTTTAAGGTCTGACTCTTTTGAATCCCCTTGTATCTTCTGTAACAAACTTGTACTATTACTTGCCCACTTTTGAAGCGTGAAACCACCACGATCAAGTAAATTTGTTACTTCTTTATAAAGTTGTACTCCTTCTTCTTCTGTGTAACAACCACTCATCATGTCATCCATATAATACTCATTTAAAACTGTATACACTGCTCGAGGAAACTGAGAACCTTCAATCGTTGCTAAGTGTTGAAGGCATTTAATTGCTAGATACGGTGCAGATGAAGTTCCAAAGGTAACTCGTGTGAAACGAAGATGTTGTAGTTCGGCCTCAGGACTATCTCGCCATAGTACTCTTTGGGAATCTAAATCCTCTGGTGCGACTTTCAATTGTCTGTACATTTTCACAATATCCGCAACTAGAGCAATAGGATAGCAGCGCCACATCATAATAAGATGACGAAGTTCTGGCTGAAGCCTCGGCCCCACCAACAGTTCACTATTTAATGATATCCCATTTGAATCTTTACAGGATGCATCTACAACCATACGTACCTTGGTTGTTATTCTGTCTTTCTTGACTATGGGGTGATGAGGTAAGTATACTGCTTCTTTATTAATATCACAGGTATCCACGTACTCTATATGACCTGAATCTTTGTATTCATTGAGTACATTTGTATACTCTACTCTTAGCTCAGGATCCTTTGCTAAACGTCTCTCTAAATTAGAAAATCGTTTTTTGGCGACTTCTCTTAAGTTGCCCTCTAAACAGCGCGGATTATCCGTTTTGAACGGTAGTCTTACTATAAACCTTCCTGTTTCATCACGCTTTACTGTTTCATAGAAGAAATCTTCACATTTCTTCTCTTCAGGAGTTAAAATTTTCCTTGTACATAATTTTGGTTCTGATTCTAACTCCCAAAAACGTTTGAGGAGCTCGTCCTCTCCGTTATCATAACATTCCAACTTAGCGTGATGACAATGCCTTATTTCTTTTGATGTTTTTTGTGAACAAATTTTTCCAGATAAAATCCAGCCCAACATTGTGCGTTGGGCAACAATAGATTGAGATGGACTTTTTATTATACCTTCAAGTAATATTTGACTGTAAACTTCAGCTCCTAAGAGCAAATCGATCTTACTAGGAACGTCATAAGTAGGGTCTGCTAATTCATCTACAGGCAACGAAGGCAATACTTGGACCATTATTTTATTTGATGGCAACAAAGCTGTAATTTTTCCCAGGACATGAGCCCTTACTACTATACTGAAATTAGGGTCAAGGCGTGATATCATCTTAACTATAACAGACGACTTTGAAGTCAAAGTCGTCTGATCACCGCCAAGCCCGGATATTAAACTAGTACCTGGTACCTTTTTTAGTGCCAGCAATTGTACTGCAGACTCCGTTATAAAGGAGGTCTGAGACCCCTGGTCTATAAGAGATCTCAACACAACTGTACATTCCTATTTGATTTTACTTTTACTAGGGCGGTAGCCAGTAGTACATGCCCTTGAACCTCAGAATAGTGAAACTGTGCACTGGTACGTTGAGTGTCCCGAATTTAAGCAGTTGAAGCATAGATTATTAGTTTGTGCGAACTCACGTCGTGTCCCTACATTTTCCTTGACAAACTTCTTACAAGTGTGAATCTTATGATTATCATTGCAAAACTTACAAACAAGGATGGCAGTTGCAATATGTGAAAAGCTCGGCCTATCTACTCTTGAACCTTTGGTATCCAGAAACTCCAAAGACCTAAATCTGCTTTGAAGAAATTCTTCAAACATACTAAAACTAGGTAGGTCTATTTTGGCCTCACAAACCTTTTGTTCCCAACGTTTGCGGGATTCTGAATCTAATTTAAGGGATATAAGGTAGATTATTATCGTATCCCAACTGCTAGTATCAATGCCTATGTTCCCCAGTGCATTAAGGCATTCTTTGGTATTGTCTAGTAAGCCTTTAATAGCTACTGCCGACTCTGTGACTATAACCTTTTGGTTGGTTAACCTAGCTAGAATATTATTTGATAAGTATCTCTTATTATTATATCTAGTTTCTAACTGGTTCCAACAAACACTATAATTGTCAGCGGTAGTTGGCATATATCTTAAAAGCTGTTCGGCTTCACCAGTGACACTGCTTTTGAGGTAGTGAAGTTTCTGGACATCATCAATGCAAGAATTTTTATGTATTAAAGAAATAAATAAATCCCGAAAGCTAACCCATTCCGAATATTTCCCCGAAAATTTTGGCAAACTAATTTTAGGTAAACTTACTGCAGGCTTATCATTCGCAGTTGCAACTGATTCCTTAACACTATTTACACTATTAACATAATTACATAAAGCATTTTTTAACAGCGATTTGTAATCAGTGTACAACTCTTCAGCCTGCTCGTACAAATCATTCGTAATGTAATCAGATTTTTCTAGGTCTTTGGCTTCTACTTCTAATATAATCGTATTATGATTAGAAGTAAATGTCTGCCAGTAGTTTTCAAGGGTTTCTAATCGGGTCTCTATATATCCTTTATTTAAGCGCTCTTTCGGCGACTTTTTAAAATTTATTTGAGCCTTATTAATGTTGCAAATTACATTTTTCTGAATAACTATTGCCTCCATATTTGTGCTCTTTGACTATGTCCAGTAACTACTACTATTTTCGGAACTATTCTTCGGAAAAAACTTATAATAACTTTGTTCGCAATTCGCACAGCACTATATTATTCTTGTTTTTTATTTTTTACTTTTTTCACTATTTGTTAACACTAGGGAATAAGGATTAAAATTACTCACTGGGAACTTGTGTACTAATTGTTAGTGAGTACCGGCTCGGCCTCTTGGAGTGAAGATCGGCACCTGTTCCAGCACCTCGGGTTCTCTGCTGCTGCTGAAGGTTCTGCTGCTGCTGAAGGTTCTGTTCCAACCACCAGCCTCCGGTTGTTCCTCGTCCGGTCGCAGAGTACCTCGCTGATTTTCTTCAGGCTGCCAGTCTTCCTCCAATCTTCCAGGGCCCCAGATTTTACCCCAGGATAGTGCACAGGCCACAATGATTCTTTATGACATTGAAGGACCATGAACAGAATCCCCAAAAATATCTACTAAATGAAACGAGAGTATCATCAGTAGATTTGTATTCCAATTCGACTGTACAAACTACTCCCTGCCTTATATACATAACTCTCAGTGCTTTGATAGCGTGATGTAGAAAACATTTACTGACATCTATTATAATATAAAAGAACTAAACATTTAAATACCCTTCAGAATATGATTTAAGAAAATTTCAAATTTATAAAAATAATAAAACCTAAAAGAGGTTTAAACATTCACGATGTCATACGGTCACACGGTGTCACACGATGTTAGCCGAAGATGATTCGGTCGCTTTGCATTGCACACCAAATTTTCCTTTTTAGAGTAAACTCCAGTCGTGCGTCGGAGCTGCCACGCACACTTTTAAAAAATCTAAATTTTCTTTATAAGTCCCATCATGGTTTAATGTCTGATTCTTACTCAATTTTCTAAAATTGCTTAAGATTCAGTGGGTTTAATTTCCCTGGCCTGTCCCTTTGCTGTATACAGTTACTTAAACTTACAGATAATAGGGTATTTTCCAAGTTTTTTAAAATACGTTAAATTGTTCATAATAACATAATAATACATTTACAATCTGGACAATCTATCTACAATCTAATAAATAAATTAATAAAGTCGCCAAAACGCAAAAATGTGTTGTCATGACGTCACATTCTTGTCAACCTGCCAACTATCAAATCACACTAATTAAACTAAACATGTCAAATCCTAGAATGCGTGTTTTTTTTTTTTGGGCCCATTTCTGGGCCTACTTGTTCCCCCAACATCGCGGTCAGGACAATTTTTTGCTACGTTACAATTTTTACATTTATAATTAGTTTTTTATTGGCTATACATTTGATTTTCTGGCAATTTCTATTTTAAATCTATTCTCTACTAATACATTTATTATATGTTACATGTTCTTTTAGTTTCTTAAATTTATTTACTCTATTTGTTAACATTCCTTTTTCCACTACACCTTTACATACTACATTTCTGTTTACATTTCTTACTTGTTTTTTACTTTTATTTGAATATATTCATATCATTTCTTTTGCTTTACACTAGATTTCTTTTTTACCTTTGCATTTCTCTTTTTTAGTTTATATTATATTTAGCTGTTACATTCATTTCCTATTCATATCATATTTTAAATTTTTCTTTTATACTTATTTACATTATTTCTATATATTTACTTATCCATTGCATATTATCTTTTCTATCTATATTTATAACTTTTAACATCTTTACATTTCCATGTTAATTTATATTTGAGCCTATTTTTACATTCCTTCACACTCAATCCTTGCATATTAAATTTCTGTTTACATTGGTTATTTATTTGGACCTTTATTTATATACATTATATCATTTATTTTTCTTTACATTACATTTCGTTCATAAATTAACTATTTTATCATATTCATATTTTACATTAAGAAATTTATTTTATATTATCATCCTACTTTCCATATGTTTTCCAATACTTATCCTTCTACAGCCCATCTCTTATATGGCTACTTGGACATTTTCGCATTACTACTATCACACTACTCTACTATCACAGTTCTACCATTCAGCCCGGGACGTCCGCCCCGACGTTTTGCACAAAAATTATTTACAATAATGATCCCTGTTTACAATGTGTGTTTTCCATAGCGCGTTTATCTGCTAATAGTGCCAGTGTACAATTTATTTGGGACAAGGGCAAGGAATTGTAAGGTAGGAATGCGTGGTGTTAACTTTGGTTATTTCACCATTTAAAAATGCCTTTTATATGGTGCTATACTATTATTATCGAAGAAAAACGCTGATATTCCGCACAAAGCTTGCACAAAACTTCGACTGACGACTGACAAGTGATAGACGTTTTTTTGAAAACATTGAAAATGACGTTTACTGACGGTAATGATGGGATTAGGGAGGCCATTTAAAATAAAAGAAGTACAAGAATATGACGTTACGTTTGACGATTGTGCGTTTTTAATCACGTGATCAAACGTTGAAAATTAGTTAGTTTATTTTTTATATTATATGTATAAAATCATACATATTTAGTAAAGTGCTGGTTAAATTGGTTTAAATAATGTTTAGTGATAAAATATCAATTGTTCGATGTATCTTTTCATCACAGGATAACTGCCTATTAACACCATTTTTGTATCAATTATCGAACTAAAGTATGTTAAGAACAAACTTAAATAAATATACTTTACTATTATTAAGGAAAATTACAACAATATTTCTTTATTTTCAAATTAACACTTGTCCCACGAGCTTGGTTCATTTCCACTGGCAAATATCAATCCGGTACTAAAATCATAACACGACTATATTCTAAACGGCGGTCAAATACATCTATGGACGTGAAGTTAGTGACACTAAACACACAAGTCGTTAGAATACTGTTGCTAGTCAGATTTGCGACGCAACACTACCAGAAGTAGTGATTTCGTACAGTTGAAATTTCTCTCCACAGCACGCTTAGTATGACCATCATAGAAATGAACACAAGAATTGACATACTGACATAATATGGATAAAATTACTCCTTTGTCAATACGTCATATTGTCTTTTCTTTTGTACAAGAAATGGTTTCCTTGTACGGTATGCTGAGCGGTGTGATAAAAAGTTATAATATTCATTTAGTACATTTTGTGTTTACTGCTATAATTCCATAATACTAAAACAGCATAAGTTTGCTACATAATTAACCTAAGAATTTCTTATATCAATTAAATTAATTAATTGAAATTGTTCTGAAACTTCTCTTCCCTATACATGTTCCCCTGGAGTACTGGAATAATAACTGAATTTTGTTTGATTTACGTAATTTTACTGAGTTTAAGTGGATTGTTGTCATACTGAAAGTTGTTAAGATGGAGGCAATGTTTGTTTTTGAATCACAGTATTTTTTTAAATCCTTTCTTAGTCCTGTTACTTCACAATCCACCAACATATAGTTTAATATTTTGCACTCTTAATCGTTACTTTTGTTTCCCATCATATCATATTTACTAGTTATACTGATTTAGTCCTGTGTAGTAAGCACGAACAATAATTGACACCAACTATACCAAATTTTATCCACGTATATTCATAATTACAGAAGCTAGAAGAGCGGACAGACAGAGCGAAACTATAAGGGTTCCTTAAGAGCGACGGAAGCCTAAAAGACGTGAAAAAAAAATATTCGACTAGTCATTTGTAGGTTGAGAAAATTTTTAAGCAAGTTGACATAAGCCTGCCCACGAAAATAATAACTTGCAATGAGGGCGCTTCCTTTTCTATTGCAGAAACACGAAAACCTGGCATATATTGGTTAAATCTCGTAGATTTGACATTAATGATATATCAATTTTCCGCAACATTGAGATGTTTTTTTTCTGGTCATACTATACTTCAGATTTGGTCATGTTACTATTCCTTCGTGGCAAGTGCTATTTAATGCATTTTTTTTAATTGCTATTTAATGATGACATCAGTATGTCATCATTAAATAGCATTTTTTTTTTCAAAATAAAGAACAAGGGGTTTTTGTATGTCCCTACCGTTACTACAACACATATATGAAATGAAAGGGCTTGAAGGGTGTATCATTTTATTGACGAAAAATCCATGGGAGAAAAAAATTATGAGGGTTAAAAGGTGAAAAAAAAGTCAGCCTGTGTTATTGCACCATTTGAAAGTGTTGCTAGTAAGGAATAATTTTCTTGAAGTAATGGTATACGCCCTATACGGTAAATTTAAGGAAAGTGTTGTATTTTGATAAACCCTCATATTTTGAAGAAATGTGTGGGAATATGGGGGAAAACCCCCAAATCAGGGAGAACTCCGACCGAGCGAGGTGTTACCCGCGATTCAGGATTGTGGCGCTAATTGGTCCGCCACAAATGTATGGGTAAAGAATAAAATGCTAAAAATAAGCTCTTTTCTCAATGTTTAAGCATACAATTACTTTCCAGAAATTGTTTACTTGCGACACTACCGACTGGTGCAATAATATAGGATGTATTTTTTCAAAATGTAATGATTTGTTTTCACCATCCGGATCTCCAGTTAATTTAAATGCCAATCGGCATTGTTCTACCAAACACCCTTTATTCCGTTTCAACTTATTTTCTAAAATTATAATGACTAGATCTTTTTAAAATTATTACTCATGACAAAGGTTTAAAAGTCTATAATATTATTGTACTGAATTAGGCTGGCATACTAAGGAATACACTGGTAACTTTGGTGTTTGTCCATTATTAATAAATCCCTATTTTGTCTCTGTTGATATATTACATATTCGTAAAAAATATATATAGAGTGATAAAGATATTATAATATTAGGTCCTTACATATGAAATTGGCGTTTTGTCGTACTGGCAACTTTGATCTCAAATATATCTTCTTTGGTTAGGAATTCCAATTTTAAATTTATACCGCTGCATGCATCCATTTGTGTTTCGAAAACCATAATTCGTTTGATTTTTCCTCTTTTGGTCACTCTGTTTACAAAATGGAAAACTTTAAATATCGTATTATTTTCGAGTACGAGTTCCCCCGTGGCACCAGTGCTGCAGAAACGGCTCGAAGGATTAATGATAAGTATGGCGGCGATGTCGCAAAAGAAAACACAGTGTGTTTTTGGTTCCAACGTTTTCGTTCTGGAAATTTCGACCTGCAGAGCAAGCCCCGTGGATGGCCGGAGACCACAGTTGATAATTAAGAATTGAAGGCTATTGTGGAAGCGGATCCATCGCAAACCACGTCCGAGTTAGCTGCAGGCTGCGGTGTTAGTAATAAAACTGTTTTAATCCACTTAAATCAAATTGGGATGGTTTTCACCTGGTGATGTGACCTAATATTATTAGGATTAACTTTTTTTATTAATGTGATTCTCGTTTACAATATTAGTAAGGATAATTTGTATGTAACATACTCTTCTGTCAATAAAACTAGGCCTCTCTAACACTTGAAAATATTAAACTTTGACTATTCGAACCATAACATATACCTACAGTATTAATTTCTCAAAGTTTCATGACAGAACACTATGGATTGTTGAAATAAAATATGATATTGTTCCAGGGGCCACCTCCTGCTAATCATTGTCCACGATTTTTCGAATTGGACGACTCAGACGTATGTATAGTTTATTATTTTATATACATAAGTCTAGGGTCGATCCAAAATGTTGCGATTTTTATAATATTGAACATAGTCTTTCAAAAAATTCTAAATCTACAATTGTGACATTTTGCGAATGAGTGATTCTATGATAAGAGGCAAGTCTTCAGTTTAAAATACGTCACATTCTTGTAACCACCAACTATCAAATCACACTAAACATGTCAAATCCTAGAATGCTTGGCACTACGGAGCCATCTATAAAAAGAAGAAGAAGTAGAATGATTGGTGTTTGGTAATTTTTCTATTTTAAAATGCCTTTTATATGGTGCTATTCTATTATCGAAGAGAAACGCTGATATTCCGCACAAAACTTGCACTAAACTTCGACTGACAACTGACAGACAATATTTTTAAATTATTTATTAATTAGATTTTCGCTAACCATAATTTATGTACCCTGGCCGATAAAAAGTAATAAAATACGCATAAAATAACTTGCCCTTTCGTGAAATAATATAGAAATAGGAGAATAATCGTAATAAAGGTGTTTAATGGAAAAACTCGAATTTTTTGCCTTAGCCGAATGTTTAATGAACGTAAGACCTCTTATATCGTGGAATTACCTAAATAAAAAAATCTGAGTAAATACAAAACAAGCAAGGGTTCTTCAAAACATGTCTTCGCTGGAGTCAAATAATTTTTAAAATGACTCATTAAAAATAAAATACCTTAAGAGTTGTGTTTTTTTTGTAACATATCTATATTTTTTATTAAATAAAAATATATAAAATTCTATCAACAGCGTAGGTTGAATTTTCTGTATAACTATGTCTAACTATTTCAAAACATTTGACACAATTACTATTATTTAACTCTATTTCACGCCCAACAAGGAATATAGTGTTTACGATATTTTTTTACTAATTTGTCATTAATGTATGTAGTATAAATTTATATGATATTAATGATACTATTTTGTTTGCAGAGTGACTCGTCGAGTGACGATTCTGATCGCGAATCGCGCAGAACAGTGTAAGGCTATGGTTCTCTTAAATTATTATTAATTTTTCAAAAACAGGAGATAGTATCTCTAAAATATTATTGTTGTTTTTTTTTTTGTTGGCTATTACTTTTATTGTGTTTGTCTTGTGACATTAAATGGGCGACTGACCGCAGCGCACTACTTCTACACGGTTTTCAGCCGACTGTTCGAAAATGTATGAAAACGTGTCGCGATCGCTACCGGTTACGGTGGTCGGTCGCCCGCTTGCCCTGCCCCTTAGTGAATTTGTCTGTACAGGCAAAACGAAGCGGGCGAGGTGGACACAGTGCCCGCTCAGTTCGGCGAGATGTTGTCAGAGCTTCGCTTCCTGGAGTCCACCTTCCATCGCTACAGAGACGCGTATATAGAGATACTGCGTGACACTGAGGACGAATCGGTAAGCAATTGTCTTCTGTAGCTTCAAGATTTTATTATCAATAAAGTGACAGGCAATGGACAATCAAATTTTTGTGTAAGCGAATAGACAAGGACCTGAAGCCCCATTCACGTAATTTTTGTTAAAATATCGCGCCAAATCGTGCGTACGAGTGCGAATTAAATTTTAATATTAATAATTACGTGTTTTGGGCTTTTGAAGCTTATTTACTCTACATTTAGCTAAAAAATATTTTTGGTTGCTAACCTTGTCTCAGTGTTTGCGCTCTAACGATTTGATTTTGAAAAAAGTAAGGGTCAGAAATGAGCATTAGTTTGGTGACTAATCGATACAGAATTTTATCGACTTGGTTGATTTATCAAGGTTTCCTTTTCTCACCAGATTCAGTTGTCCGATGACGATCTACGCCACCGGCAGCGGCAGGCGGAGCTATCGGCGGAACTGTTCCACAGTTTCGCGCATGCCTACCATCTGGTCAGCGACATCACACTCCACATACAGCAGGACGGCAGCAGGCTGACGTCCGAACCGCTGCAACGTCACGCCATACCGCTGCAGGTAATACGCTGCAACATCACTATATGGTCCCAAACGGAGCTATAGGTGGATCTGGTCTACATATTCGCGCACGACTACCATCTGGTCAGTGACATCATACTCTACATACAGCTGGACGGCAGCATGCTGACGTCCGAACCGCTGCAACGTCTGTCACGTAACATACCGCTCCATACTGCTACAGGTAACATCATGGAGATTAGAGTTAAAGCGGGCGAAAAGTTTACGCTAACTAACGATGGCGATACGGCAAATGGGTATATAATATTCTGAAAAGCGCGCTATTTTCGATATATTTAAACTATTATTTACTGTTTTTACGGGACAATTTTGCAACTGATCATCTGGAGACATATAAAGAGGACTGCTTTAAATGGCGGTAACACGCTTCAACGTCACGCCGTACGGCTGCAGATATCACGCTGCAACTTCACACTACAAGCGGCCAAACGATAAGCCAGTCATCGCGATTCGGATCTTGCTACGAACAAAATAAAAAGCTGTAGGTCACCTACCAGCTAAGTGATTTTGATCACTAACACAGTAAATTATTTTCAGACTCACTTGAACGTGTTGGAGTCTATCCGAGCTGCGACTCAAGGCGAAAACGCCGGCCAGGGCGCTGGCGAGGGCAACGATTCCGACAGCCCACCACCAGGTAAGCGGTTTGTACAGTAACCGGCCCAAACAGTACAGCTTGACCAGGAAAATAAAAAAACCTGCACTGAGGTCGCTTAATTTTTTATTTAGCAACACTACGAAAAACTAGGATGTGATTGTTTAGATCTCGACGATTTGATATTAATGATATCTTTCAATATAATCTCGTTAGTTTTCCGCAATAAGGCGGGGACTTCTATATACCTGGATAGGCGAATATAGAGCGATTTTCTCTTACAAAGTAGTGACAGTCTGCTTTAGGGTCTTGCTCACACCGAGACGTGTATCGTGTAGACAATGAATAAGGTTCAATTTTGAATCACCATCGCAAAAATGCCGCGCCGCGTCTCATCTTGGTGTGAACTGACGCTTATGCACGCGACAGCAACTAATCTTATGGCCGCTAGCGACCGCCGGCGGTCGTGAGCGGCGGCGGTCGTCTCAAGCGAAACTGTGTTTTATAGTAATGAAGATACAGTTTAAAATTATATGACATCTATCCTGATAGCCGCTCCGCTGCCGTTTCGGTGTGAATTGACCCTTATGTGACGACAAACATGACGCTGTACAATGTCTTGGCGACCGCTTTACATTGTACAACCCCAGCGAATAAGAAGGCGGACCGCCTGATGATAACTTGCGTCGCTTCCACAGATATAAACCTATGCAGTGCGTGTGTCGTCGGTCGAAGTCACGCACTCATCACATCGTGCACTTGCAGAACATCGCCATTTAAGTTCTGTGCACGAGTGTGCGTTTGTACACACGCCATAATAATTTTTTGAGCACAGGGATCGCAATCATGGCGGCGAGTCGTCTCTATAACACTGAGTGGTCTTCCGGCTTTTCCGATTTGGTATGCGGTTGATATAAGGCACCACAAAAGTCATGGTCTTGCACATTTTTATTAAATAACATGTTCTTTCAGAGCTTGACAACATCGTCCGTGGCTTGAATGACATAGCTAGGATTGGCAACCTCGAGGTTGTTCTGAGTTTGGAAGAAGTATCCCCAACCGGAATTCTCAACCATTTACGTGCTCAGAATAGGTTCAATCAACAGCAGCAGCAACAACAACAACAACAACAACAGCAACAACAACAACAACAGCAGCAACCACAACAACCACAGCAAAACACTGACCCAGTTGCGCACATTATAGAAGGTAGTGGTAATGTCCAACCACTTTTCGGGTCTCAGAGTGAGTTAAAATTTAATTTTAAATTCCTGCCTTGTTATTCTTGATTTTTCTTACTCAAATGAAATCTTTACTCACCGCTCAGTTTTTTCTACAGTTTTCTTGGCCCAAATGCCTTTCGGAGCGCCACCTACTGCGGAGATGCTACAGAACATTGTATCGTCAGTTGTTCGCCAGAGCATTGTTCCGGGGATGGAGGGGGTACTTCACGCGCAAATTATAAACGGCATTCAGAACCAAGCCAGACCCCAGACCCAGAATACAAGCCAAGAGACTCAAAACGCGTCTCAGGAACAAACGCCAAATGGAACGACAGAAACCGCTCAGACAGGTTCCCAGTCACAGAACAAATCCGAGAACCAGAATAACCCAACTAACGCGAGTAACCAGAGTAACACGAGTAACTCAAGTAACCAGAATAGCACTGAGCAAAATGGAAACGAATCAGTGCGACCAGGTACGTACCAAATAATATCAACCATTTGACTAGCATAATCATATATTTTTTTGGTGCGGTGGTGATTTTTACCTCCTGTTCGAAGATGGGACATTGGGAAAATTGTAGACGTTTTTACCAATCGGGTATTTGCCTGTAAATTTTGCAAAGTCAGCAATGCAATGAATGCATGAATTATGGTTATGCCGTGTTCACACGGCCGTGTTAACTTATTGAAGTAAGCCATTCCGTGAGTGCGGACGGGTCATTTTGTCATTTGCACTAATCACTCAGCGTATTTGTAGATTTCTGACTCGAATTTAGCAGCAACGCGCAGGCGTACGAAAATCCCCGAAAATCATCCCGAAATTAGAGGCAAAGGTTAATGGTTAATTTGTGTTTATTCGTTAATCAATATTAACTGATTTAGCAGGTGTGTTCCGCTGCCACGCTCCGGACCGCGCGCTCTGTGGGTCATTCGGCCACCACGTCTATGACAGGTTCCTGCCGTGTGATAGCCCGCACGCGCGCCGTATGCTGTCCAGACGCAGGTGAGATCCGCCAATGGACGATGATGTGGGGTCAAGTGCTTTGCCGATCTTTGAAAGCTTCACCGGCCTTAGATAGCTGGGAACCTTAGACACTAGGAGGAATATCGCAAGTGTTACTTCACGCGGTTTTTTGTGGTCGTGGTTATTTAACATTTAACCACAATGGCAACATTTTAAAAGAAATTTTTGGTACCTAGTTCACGAGAAACTGAAATCTGAATTCTGAACTATCGTCGTCGCATGTAAGATAACTAAAGATTAGTTTCTTTTTAGTGCCCAAACACAAAATTTTATACAATATCTAACTGTGATATTACTTGCAGAGAAGAAAATCGGGTGGCGCGTTCCAATCAACAGGAAAACAATTCAGCAAATGTCGAGGTACTTGCTTAGTATTAGGTCTTTATTCTTTTAATAGGTGTTATCTATATGTATCTATTTTCTTTTAATAGGTGGTATTAATATGGTGGAGCAAGGTCCGGGGAGTACGGTGGATGTCTTAGACATTCCAATTGAAACTCCTCTAATTTGGTAGCCGTCTATTGTGCAGTGTGTGGTCTAGCGTTGTCCTGAAGCAGCAGTGGCCTAGAGCGAATGACCAACCTCGGTTGCTAGCTACCACCAGCTACGACCAGCTAGCTTTTCCATCATGATTTGCAGTTGCTGGCAATAGACATCTGCCGTAATCGTCTGGCCAGATTTAAGAAAGCTGTAGTGAACGCCACTGGCACTAGTCCACCAAACGCTCACAAGTAACTTTTTTTGAGTAAATTTGCGCTTGGGGCAGGCATAGTCTGGTACGCCAGGGTTCAGCCACTGCGATGAGCGTTTCCGATTATCGTACAGGATCCACTTTTCATCACAGGTAATGATTCGATTTAAAATTCCTTCATTATTGTGCCGGTTGAGTAATGTAACGCAGCAGTCGACGTGCGTTTGCTGCACTCAATTCATGAGGTACCCACCTTTCAAGGTGAAAACAATCCCAATTTGATTTAAGTGGATTAAAACAGTTTTATTACTAACACCGCAGCCTGCAGCTAACTCGGACGTGGTTTGCGATGGATCCGCTTCCACAATAGCCTTCAATTCTTCATTATCAACTTTGGTCTCCGGCCGTCCACGCGGCTTGTTCTTCGGAAATTTCCAGAACGAAAACGTAGATGTAAATTATCGCGGCGACCGGATTATAACAATATGTAGTACATATTTTAATATGAATAAATAAAATACATTTCTAATTTGTACGCGCGTTTAATAAACTAGCACTGCAAGATGATTAATAAAATACTGTTGAGTGATTGCAAATGTGTAAGTATCATGTTGTGAGTATACCTACCGCTTCAGCCCCGCGGTTCTCTCACCTGCCGGATTGCAGCGTGCACCAAAGCCCTGGGGCTCGGATTATTGAGGCTCTATGTCATTTCAAATACTGGATGCTTAGAAAAAGTAACAATACAAAAATGATATCGAAGAAAGCTCGCAGCAAAATCACCTACGTGGCGTAACATTTCATACTTTACGGACTTTGTTATCGTTCCGATATTGTACTTTGTATCTATCTTTAGGATTACCTTTAAGCATATATTAATATTAAAATAATTATGAAATAAATAGTACAATTATATTTCAGAACAAAACGAACTCTCTGTTCGAGCAACTGGACAGATCAGGGGCCGGGCCAGAATATTTGATCATTGCTGGCATCATAATGATGGTATTTATAGTTGAATACAAATTCATATAAGTAAGCATTTTTCGAAATTAACCCCCTCAGGAGATGTAAAGGATAAATTAAGCGAAGCCGCGGGCAAATGTGGTTAAAGGGGGTCATATGTAATTGTATTAAAATATATATTACTGTGAATTGGCGGCTTTATGGCCTCTTGCTTGATATTTAAAATAGGGTCATCCATTAAATACGTGTGTTAAAAGATAAAACATCATGTGAAAATTAGATAACCCGAATATAAGAAGATTTAATTGGATATTAAATCTCAAAGTATATAATAATTATAAACATGACGTACAGTTTCCAGCCATTAATAATGTACATCGACCTTAAAAAAGAGATATTCATTTTGTATAGCAAAATCTCTTTCAATCATCAGTGTGGTATTTGTAAGAGAAAACTCTCGACGACATCCCTACAACCACAATACTAACCGAATATCTTGAACAATAATTCTCTTAGCTAAAAGTGGTCAATTTACAGTTTGCAAAGTGCATACTACATGTTATCCCATTCCCACACGCTTAAAATTGTGTGTGAGTGCGATAACATGCTCTGTCGCTGGAAATCATCATCGTCGTCTTTTAGTAACGAGGACTTGTCTTTTCATTCGTGAATGTGCATTCTTTATGGCTGAAACAGTTTCTGTCCGTAAAGAATACATTTAATGAAGTAACGTAACGTCCCTAGACTTTCTCCCAACAGGACGACTTCTCGCGCGTGCCCGTGGCGCGTCGGCTCACGTCGCGCGGCCTACAGTCCCTGCGAGAACGTTATGAGACCTACGTCACCGACCTCATGCGGCACGAGTACGTGCCAGGCTCCGAGCCGGAACTCACGGACCTGATATTCAACGACCACTCCGAGTTCATCAACCGTCTGGTACGTATGTCACCAGTTATAACGCTATCTCTGCGGTGACGTCACGAGACATTCTACGTCGCGGACTTAATACAAGTGTAATAATACGTTTCATTTATTCCAGTTGGCTCTGATTCCTCTGCGACCCGATCTCGACGTGCTGGTCTCGCTCAAGGCGGCGTTCTGTCAGTGTCTCGACGGCCTCACCATAGTGCTCAACAATCCGAACAACGAGCTGTTTCTTCGATGTTTTCGTGTGTTCGCCGGGCACATATTCGCGGAGCTGTGCGGAGTGATATCGGCGTGCAGCCCCGACGGCGTCGAGGCGGTGAGGGTGCTGCACGACGCGTTCCTGGTGAGTTGGAGCGACTCACACTGGTTACGTCACCACAGTGCTCAACAATCCAAACTACATAGACGATCTTCTGATGTCTGCTTATGTCACAAGAGATGTGACCACCATTTTTTAAGTTATATATCTTATATCGCGTATGTAAGAAATATGAGATTAAAATATTAACGATGCGCGCGCACACCGATAGACAAACAGCGTCATGAATTGATTACCTTTCATGATTCCGTGAAAACTAGTGAAGATATCAATGTAATAAAACTTCTTAGGCGCGTATATATGAACACATACGTACGTTTTTGATTGTTTTTTTTTATTGCAGGAGCAAATTTTGGCTAACGTCGAAGAGCCACTGCGAACCACGCTCACGGAGTTGGCCATGGAGAACTTGAATTTGGCTATCAACAAGATAGAGACTAATCGCACCGACACTAACCACTTTGTTTGCAACGTGGACGCGGCCTCTACTTCTGTCGACGGAGCCTCAACATCTGTAAGTATATTCCTTCCTTAAAATGTATATGTTTATCCAAAGGTATTTAACCTTCGGATAAATATATATCTTTTATATATTTTTTTATGAAATCTACCAGGATCGCCTGGTAAGAAGCCGCCCATGGATACTCGCAACACCAGAGGAGTTACACTTGTAATTTCTCTGGTTTTACGCACTTGCGTTCCTGGTCCTTAAAATCCTCGTTTTCATGTAAATCATTTCTGCCCCTTTAGCGTGAAAGGCTAAAAAAATATACACATAGTAAGTACATGCATACGAACTTCGGCATTTATAATATTAGTAAAATAATACGTTTTATACTAGACCAGAAAAATATTAAAATGTCAATTTAATTACCATGAGTAGTTGTATTCATTGTATTGTATTTTTTTTGTAAAGGGTTTTTTATATGTTCTGTAGAACGCCGCATCAAATGAAAACAGTCCGCTCGACTTCTCCGACTTGCTCGAAGCCAGCGAGCTCATATTTAACTCGGCCACTAATGCGACCACTGAGGAGCCACCGACCAATGCGTCCGCGGCGGTGTCCACTACTACTATAACCACTACGTCGACGCCGGCCGCTACGTCGGTCGAGGCTATGGACACGACGCCGGCGGCTACATCGTCACAGAATGGTGTAGTTCGACGTCCGACCGAGCGACGCCCCGCCGCCTCGCCTAGGAATCATCACTTCAATAGGTATGTCTATGTTCGTGTACCACGACCAATAACTACGTCAACGCCTGCTGTTACGTCGATTGACGTAAGACCGAGTGACGCCCAGACGCCTCGCCTAGGAATAATCCATCCGACAGGCATCTTTTTGTATTTCATACGAATTGCCTGGTAAGCGATTACCGCTGCCTATGGACACGTCCAACATAGAAGGAATTATAAGTGCGTTCCCGGTGTTTAAAACTCCAAAACCTCCTTAGTCACTGAAACAATGCAATCTAACAGCGGTCCATTCGTGTCGAAGCATTGGTAGCAATAAATAATTGCACTGAGTGTTCATACAGGGCTAATCGCCGACCGTGGTCCCCTTCGCCGTCCGACAACACAGAAGTCATAAGGATTATTGTAAGTATTCATTAATACAGTAACACCAATTTGCTAATGGTTTGGAAATATTCGTTTTCCATAAAAATTGACAGGCTATTTATGAAAAATGACAACTGTCGAAAACCATTAGAAACATGGTTACATTGTACATTTTTTTATTATTATAGTCTGTGTACAATATTTAAGATGTTATGATGATACACGTCATTACAAGAATTCAAAAGTTCGTGCGGCGTCCCGCAGCGCTGCATATTATTAGTTATTAGAGAATCTTTATGCATCGTCACGTCGCATCGCGTCTAGCTGTGAACTGACACTAAAAGCAGGGCACAGTACATACACGACCTTAATGTCTTTCGGTGAATCGTCGTTTTTCATGCATCGTCTGTCAAGATTGCTAAAAGGACCACAATTAGCATCGATGTTTTGCGAGTGCATGCTTTGATGTGTGCGTGTCATCGGCAGGCGACACACGCACTGCATAATAACTGCATTTACAAATCTGTGATTATACATATGACTATAAATGTTTTTTTAGGTACCACCCGAAGATATACGAGAGCATTGGGGCGAGGAATGGGTGCCGACGTTCACCCGCGACCTGCGCCGTCAAATCCCGCCGCCGGCTGAGCCATACAGCAATGCCTATCTGTCCGGAATGCCGCCGAACAAGCGCCGGTGCATCAGGCAGAACAGACCCGTGCCTAACTTCGGAGTGTTCCTGCACGGTAATGAAGCTAGGCTAACGTAGAAACGCTTATTTTCGCTAAGCTTGAAGACAAACTATGTAGTTCCTGAACCTTTATACTCTGATCAGAACTAATTTTATCTAAACATGAAATAAGTAATTGTATTTCTATATAGCACGGTAAATAAGTAACATTTAAATTGGTAGCATTATAGTTGTCGTAGCATTATATTGTCTCATTGTTTACGTTGAGATTAAATTGTATCTGACCGGTAGTATACCAGTATGATTAGACTTCACGATTGGTAGCCATGTTGTATTGGCAATGGCATGCGTCCGTATCGTACTGGTGCGCCGCTATTTTACTGTCAATCTGTCATAATCCAGGAAGGCGTCGAATGCTATACTGGCCAGTTACGTACAGTACCGTTTTGGAATGCGATAACAGTATGGCGGCTGCCGATGACGTCATCGTACTGACCAATAATACTAGTGTCGTTATGCAACACACACTAGGCCTGCTACACATTTGACAGCCGCGATGTCAAATGTTTTGCTGACGCAAAAGGGAAAACAGCCTTACGCCCGAAATTAATAACGTATCTAAAATCTTAGATTGACTTCAATCTTAGATTTTCAAACAAAAATTTACGTAAATTGACGTGAAGTCAATCCTAGGATCGTTGAAATGTATTGAAATCTTGATCTTTGCAGTCTTAGCATGCGCCCCCTAAACACCGAAGAATCGACAAAATGACCATTCAGAGCAAAATAGGTTTTGTTTTGTTGTAGGATTGTATGGCGGCAAAGTCGATGCATCGTCGTTATGAGAAACAACATTTCTATTCTTCTTGAGCATGAGCTCACAAAATGGCCTCTTTTGACAGCTAAAGTAGAAACGTTTTCTTATATCAATGTCAAATAGTCTTACAATTATGTCAGCTACTCCACATCATGGCGGTCCAAGACAAATAGTTTCTTTACGTTCAGTCATTTACTTGAAAATTTTATCACTTTTGACAGAAGATTTCCCGGCAGCCACTTTAAAAATATGGCTATTTAGAAATGTTGACTTCTATTGACGACCTTGTTACCATGGATTAAGAACTATTTTGCACGAACTGTTTTGGATAGAATATTTCTTCTTTAAAATTATTTCTTCGGATCGCCATGCTAAGCCTGTAGATAGCTAAAATGAGATTAAAATTGATTATTAATTTCGGGCGTTAGATAACGCGCGTACACATATACATATTAAATTTCATTTTGGCACAAAGAAATTTAAATAAATCTCGTTATAATGCAAAGCATTTTCAGGCTCTAGATTACACGCTTTACGTGTAAATGAAAGCAATGGACAGCACTATTAAAATAATAATGGCAGAACTTGAAGAGTTTTGTCATATTAATTTTCATGTATAAGTTTGTCATTATTGTATTTAAGAGATAATAGACATAATATTTAAAAGCTGCTACGGATACTTATGTTATTTGATGTTTATAAAAAATCTCTTGCTAATGAGCTTGGAAAAACATCCATTTTGTCGTTTGCTTTTCCATGCTAATTTTTGGCTATAATTATATTATCGTAGGGATTACTTTATTTTTCTTCGTCAATCTTGATATTATCATCACATTGTCTACACCCTAGGTCACACTCTGATTAAAATATAATTTTTACAGTTTACTGTTTTGTCTAGTGAAAACATCATATTTTTTCCATTGCCCGTATTTTACTGGTTGCGTCGCGTCGTTGCGTTTTATGAGATTGTTCCTGGTAATATTGACAACTAATTAGACCAAAAACAAGTTACATTGTTGTATTAGGATAAAAAAAAAAACTAAAATAAAAAATTAAATATACAAAGTAAAATTTTTAACTTACACAAACCTATTTTCTAAGTGCGCTATTAAATTTACAAAGGGAGTATGTGCACAGAATGTGCAGTTCAAAATGTTATTGGTAGACACCATTATCAATAATATACGAGCAGACACGAAGTCGACAAATCTGCTTCTAATTGTATTTACTTAGCTAATTTAAAATGGATATTATTACAGGTCTTTCTCACGCTAAACGACGTTCGACGTAAGTCAGTTTCATAATTAGGTGTTGTTCCATTGTTGTGTACGCAACGCGTATACAGCTTGTCAAAAAAGAGTATGACGCGGTGACAGGATGAACTAAGACATTTTTGACTGTATCATCTTTTATCTTTGATAGATTGTAATGATATGTAGAATTTAAATATAATAAAATATAATAAGGTAATCAATAAATATAATATAATGTCGTTCCAATGTAATATGTTTTTAGTTTCTCCTGTCACCGCATCATGCTCTTTTTACCAAGCTGTACATTCCTAAATTTTGTCGGGTACTCAATGCGTACATGTTTTATGTTTTGAGTTTATGTTTTTGGACACCATAACGGCAATCGATTGGTTAAGTAATCAACCGAAGCATTGAAACAACGCTTTGACTGTTGTACATATATGTGGCTTCACGCACGTTTTATTTTGCCTATTACATTTATTTTACGTGCACATATGGAAGCAATCGCCTGTTATCTTACTAAGAGAAATATGTTTCTAAAATCCAGTAATAATGTTCAGGACGAGCTTTGTTCTGTGGCTCTAAAGAAAAGAAAATTGTCGATATACTGATAACCGTTACGTTTGTTCACTGAAAGCGTTCATTATTTAGATGCATTTTGGCCATTTAACGCCCGTATTAAAATAATATTTAAATTACTCCTTGGATGTCCTCCTTACCCTCTATCAAGTGATGTTTCTTTAGTATCTGACACAGATAGGAAAATAGTTAGCTATTTAGTCGTTTTAATATTTGTATTAACAAGGTAAGGGGTGTCTTTCGACATTGCGCCAGGCGGCACCGACGCCGCCGACTAGTTTTACGTTTTGTTTTATAGTTGAAACGTGTCTTTGCGAAAAAATGGCGATCGAAGCCGATATTGTTCTCTCTAGGCTTCATCTATTAGATGTTCTAAGCTTGCTTATATTATGTTGCAGAAACGCTGCGCGAGGCGGGCGCCCCCGCCGCCGCGCCCGCGCCCTCACGCGCGCTTCGCCACACGGTGCGCGAGCACGTTCGCGCATTGACCGAGGCGCGGTCGCGCGGGACAGATTATGACGCTCGCCGGTACGCCGCCGCTGCGAGATTTGTGAGCAAGCAAAGGTGACTATTCAACTTATATTGAAATTTTGCGGAAATTGCGGAGAACTGTCAGACACAGGTTTCCTAGAATTCACCTTAGGGTTTATTTGAAGTAAGGCTCAGCTTACACCGAAAGGAGACGATACACGACGCTGATTCTCATTTTTTAAGGTAATTGAAAATTGAATTTTATTCACTACATATACTTCATATGACAGCAGTAATACGACTGCACTTGCACTGCGCTACACAGGCGCGGTGCAACATGACACGAACTCTTACAATGAAGCGTGTATCTTCAAGAACAGTGATCGTAGTGCAATTTAGGGTTAACGACCTCAAACATTATATTAGTATGGATACGCTCGCGGGATTGCGGGACTTTGGAAATATTCAATATGTGTAACATACATTTTTTCTCGTTAGAAACTAAATTTTTCCATTTCCCGATGTATAGTAATGAATGAAGTTCAATTTTTATTATCCATCTTAGAAATGCAGCGCCTCGTCGCGTATTGTTTCGTTTCGGTGTGAATTGGCCCTAATAGATCGGAATAGCTTGACTCAGTTTGAAACAGACTGTCTTTCCTAATATGACAAAGAGATGCAAGTTAATATTAATTTAATTTTACTTACTGAGATTATAAATCAGATTACGTAATTATTATTCGTGCTTTTGTGTCTTTTTGTAATATATTATTGTTATTTTTCAGACATCGGGATTGGGTCCCGCCGGAAACTAAATATCCAGAATAAATATAACTATTTGGCTATTAAATATAACGGTATACTTTATTTATAAATGTACTATATTAAATTCAAGAAAGGCAGAAAAAAAAATCTACTACATAAGTGCCATTTTGGCATTCATTTTTCGTTGGTACCACGCTTAATATGTATATTTCGAAAATGCTTGTTAATTTAAGTGTTATTTCCGTACCGTTCAAAAATTTATTTCAATGTATAAAATTAAGGTTTCGTTACATGACAAAGACGGATCAAAATGCTACATTATTTACTCTATTACCACCTTAAACTACAATCACTCATTTTGAAGTTCACTTTGAACTATTGTTTTTGAAATGTCAAGAATATTGGGTAAATATCCCGATATAGACGCCCTACCAGTTAGTGACACTTCTTTTTTTTTGATGTATCAATATTCCAATGTATTTTGCGATATATGCGAGCATCAGATAAAATCGAACAGTGTCAGTAGCTGGTTGCTTTACTCGCAATACGTAACAATACTATCCAACATAAATGCAAATTTTATTTCATATTTAGACTAGGAATTGTTATGGTGTCACTTAATCTTTTTTTTTCTAAATGGGCTTCTACATGTCGAATGTGTACAGTCAAAAATGATTATCACAATTTTATTTTGTGAGGTTAATGTATTTTGAACTGTACTATATTATGGGCCGATTATAAATTATACATCGTGAAACCTCCTCAAATATAAATGGGCAAAAAAAATGATTAGATTCTTTACCTATACCTCGAACCTTTAAATGTGCAATGTATATTTTATAAGCGATCTTTGATATTAAAAAAATAAATGTAATAGATTCCTCATGCGTGATTTACACGGGTGACTAAAGCCGCACGGCAAAAATCGACTCCTGCCAAAGCTCTGCGAATGGCAAATTTGACGGTCGAATTGTCATTTAGACGGTCGGACGCCCGGCAAAAATCGCGCTTCTTTAATCACCCTTGAAAATTCAGCATTTCACTTATTTCTTATGTCTGTCAGTGATCATTTTTGATTTTTTAAACATGGTGTGTTAAACTTAACTCGATTGTCTTTGGTAAAAAAACATGATATAAGACCTCACAAATTATCACTAATTTGACCACGTTATATTGTTTCACAATTCTTATGTCCTCCTAATAAAAACACACCTCATATTGGATGGGTTCCATGTAAATCAAACGTGGTCAAATTAGTAATAATTTGTGAGTGGTCTAAGTCGTAAATGGCCACTGTCAGTCAAATGTTATAAGGTACATTGTAAGGGTAGCCATACACCATACTGCATATCGTCCAATCGGCATGACGCTTCCGATTGGATCAGCTAGAACCGACCGTGTATGGTCGTGAATTGGCAAGCCTGCAGTGTCATGCCGATTGGTTCAGTTAGAACTTGACATAAACAGTATAGACTATCATCCCAATCCGTGCGTTATGCCGATTCTACGATAGGCAGTATGTTGTAGGCATACTGTTAGACGTTCAATGTTATCAATGTTTAAATGTCATTCATAAATGTTGTGTAGATTTTGGTGTAAAATAAATGTGGTTTCAATACTTTTAAGTATGACATTATAGGATTGTAACTTTAATTCCTGTCACTAAATAAGCTGGACTTTACAAGCCAAATTATAAGTAAAATATATATTGCAGGTCGAGTTTATCTGTAAATAATTTGTTTATGTTATGTATTTTAGCATCAAATTTTAAATTATGTATTGATTTACTGTCTTAAATTATAATTTAAGACTTTCTCTTTTGAGACAATTTTTTTTTCTGATTTTTCTAATAAAGTAGAAACATAAAAATGGTGGTACTTGTCAAGGCAAGGAAAATTACACGTCTTGCAAGTTGCAGTAATACGCATGCGACATTATTCGCACAGACATTGAATAAGTCCTTTGCTAAGGTCACACTGATGGAACTTTTACGTTTCGATAGCGTCCCGCAATGTTTGGACTGCGTTCCAAACCGTGGATGGTTCTGTGCGGTTTGGACTGCGGATCTAACTGTCATGCATAGGCGGATTAAATCGGGTAAATTTGCGAAACGAACGTCGTCGTGAATTGTCTAGCGCTTTTATTAATTTTAAGAATTTATTAATACTTGGTAAAAAAAAAATCAAGCTACGAATTATCAACTTAAACACTGATACAGGGTTAAATTTTCAACACGATCTGAATTTTTATGTATACTTAAAGTTAACTATAATTTTAAAAGTTTAAAAGTTAGTTATAATTTGAAATAATTGAATTATTTGCAGAAATTATTGAAAGTAAGAAATGAAATTATTAATTATTTAATTAACAAATTATTATTTAATGTTGCTAATTTTGATTTACTTGTTGTAAACAGCTTAAATGACAAACTAAAAAAATTGCAGTGGTATCTTTCCAACTTATTAACTTATTTTCTTTTTAACTTCAATCAGAGATCATGTACATGTGTTGTTTGTAGGCGTAAGTTTTAGTACGTCCCATCCGTTAAATTTATCTTTTGTTATAAATTGATGCAAATAGAGGTTGTAAGCAAAAAGAATATATTTTATTGTGTAAGTAGGTGGGTGGGTTACTTACTGGCGCTTACTTTTATGATGTATTGTATATTTTATCTTTGTTTTAAGATTCCGCCTGCGTGCCCTTTTTGTACCCTCGCGCCTCTAGGCACATGCCTACTTTGCCTTGAGGATAATCCGCCTCTGCTGTCATGCTAATTACGACTAAAGATGCGTTCACGGTTTGGACTGCAGGTCTCGTAAATATTTAGGGACTTGCGGATGAAACTGTGGAAAATACGCTCGAATGGACATGCCCGGGGGTCTAAAAAAGGCCACTTTAGGTGTTTCATATTATGTTTCATATATTTTTTTCAACTTATTATGCAATGTCAATTTTACGCATTTCTATTGAAAACTGTCTAAATTGATGCTTTCTAATATGATGAAATCAGATGAATCATGTATGATTTTTGTATTGCAAAATCATATAAATATATTTGTCGGCAGGTATTGTAACCTAACCAAAGTGGCCTATTTCCCGCGATCCGAACTTTGCCTGTGGAGTGCGCTATCGATTAAGTTTTTGCTAAGGATGGGTCGTTGAGATTTTTTACATTTCAAATTGTTTCGATAAATCTGTTCGAATAACAGATTTTTAGATGGAAATGCAAAGGTATATTATAAATTATTGTAACTTTGCCAATCTAAGTCTGATCGCACATCGGGGTTGCGTACGACGCAACCGCCCAATGTGTGGTTTTGTGGTTTGTGACCCAGCCAAATTTTGCTTGGCTATACAGAGCATAAATATTTTTAGCATCATTAAAAACAATTTTATGAATTATATGATTTTTTAAATAAAGTTGAATAATTTTCTGCAATAATTTTTTATTACTCTGTTTTATTTACAAACATCATTTTAAATCTTTAACATTTATTTATTCATTATATTTTATATAGTATTTTATAATTTCTTGGGTTTACTTAACTTTTGGGTCTTCGTAACTTTTGTTTTTATTTTAGTGTTCAAATATACGAATAATATTTGCTATAAGTATCTAAGTATAATACCGACCTAAATATTATACATTTTTATAATATTCAAATTGTTATACTCACTAGGTACTCAGTGACTTTTGATACGTCTGAGAAAAAATTGGTACATGAAATGAGAATGCTATGGCATACTTAGTTTACTTTTTTCTAACATGGTAAATAATTGACTCACAACATTGAATTACCAATTTATTATATATTTTCTAATAGTATTTCGGAAAAAATAATATTAATATTAGAAATAATTATCATCCTATAATGTTGTCACCCTGTTGAGTGTTAAACCCTACGTAGGCGAGTCAAATAAGTTATGCCACGGAAAAAGGATGCTATAGTTATTAATCTGATAGTTATTCACTAAGCGCGCTCAGTAGTGTGACCTAAATTCATGATTTTTAAAGATTTTCCAACTTTTAAATACTTGAGCTTGTTCAAATTTTGTATAAAAATATAATAATATTCTATAAGTCCAATAAAATTAGCGTAAATCTCAGAATGAGATGATAAGCTGGAAACTCGTATACGTCTTAATTTTAGCGTTCTAAATGGGCAGAGGGCTTCTGATGATGACTAAAAACCAGAAAAGAATTTGTATTGTTGTCTTGGATATTAATAAAAAAAAATATTCCCACGAAAGTCTCATAAAATCACGTCTGCGTGCAATACAAAATGCAACGCGAGCGAGTCGAGATTTACGCAAATTTTACTAGGTACCTACTTATATTGTTGACACTTAACCTGCCGTTTTATTTCTCAGAGGGATAAAAAAGTCACCCAGAATTTCATAGATACATTTTTAGGTGAGGAATGTGAGTTTGTCTGTCCTATATTATTTCTATTTTATTGCATTTACAATTAATTTACAAAATAATGAATGTGCACGTATTTTTTATTTATTTAAATATATCTATCTTTTTTGATAAACCGTGTAGTAAAATCAGTTTTTGGATATCATTGAAAATAACAAAGATATTATGAAAGTTGCAAAAAAGTCATTATGAGAGATCCGATGTTTAATGTGACGTCGAAATAACTTAATGTGAAGTTTGCATTAAAACTTCATACTGAATTCAGAATTTCGTTTTGCTAGATAGATTAAAAACTATATTATCTTGCTCATTTACAGCAGATATTGACGTTATATTCGCCATTTTTTTGTCAGATTAGTATCATATTATTTTTTTAAAGTAGGTAAAAGTGTTCTTTACACGTATATTCCATAATACAACAGCTGTTAAACTGTATGGTTGGTTTTGAGATGTTTTTTATTGAACTAAGTAGTATTATGCGTCCCTTTTTTAAATGCATTCATTCGCATAAAATGGTGGAGAGGTATGTTTCCAGTCCTGAAATAGTCGAAAAATGTGTATTTAAAGTTTATTGATTAGATAACAAAAAAAAATAAAAATAAAGAGTCTTAGGTTATTTACTTATTTTTATATTAAAATTACTTTATTTCCCTTAAGTAACAGCCAAATTTAAAAATATCAAAATTATAAAAGCTTAAAGCTTAAGAGTCATATAGGTAATGTGTACTCAGGTATCTATCATCAATTAATAACCTAACCAAGAGCTTGTCAGAACTTTTATATTGGTCACACGGCTTTTATATTGGTCACACGGCTTTTATATTGGTCACACGGCTTTTATATTGGTTACGTAGGTAGGTACATCCCCAGCGGATCCGTTAACTCTTATTATACACCGAATATACACGGTGTATATGCGGCAACCCAACCACCCCAACCAACAAACCCTAACCCATTCACCCCAAGTATACGCCAAGTACCTATACACCAAAAGATTTTTTCCAAGTCCCGCAAGCCGAAAAATTCCAACGTCTCAACATAGTTAATGATAAATGGAATTTACCGTGTAACTTTGACTGTCTTATGGTAATTGTTAAAGGTAAACCTTTTTTAAATGAGCCTGGTCACTGGTGTTAGTAGAATAGCGTTTATAATAATATTTTAAAACTTTTTATGTAAGTAAACATTTTTAGGGTTCCGTACCCAAAGTGTAAAAACGGGACCCTATAACTGAGAGTCTGCTGTCTGTCTGTCTGTTCTTTTTTGTATTGTACGTATATATTGACAGCGCCTATACACATTTTATTCAATAACTTTACGAATACCTTGATGTCATTCGTACCTGCTAAATGATCCCCAATTTCGTATTTATCTTGGACTTTCAATTTTAGTTTCAATGAATTATAAATAAATCGTCTTGATATCATAAACTGAATTTTGATTTTAGACCAATCAAAACGTGTTCGACCCTGACCCTGGTTTTACGTTTATTGAATCTCATTTTGTTATTAAAACATAGGTATCAAGACATCGATTTAATGGACGCCTCGATAATTCGGAAAGGATCTTGTTTCCTTGTCCAGATTACCTACGCTCTCCTATAATTGTATCTACTTACTATAAATTCAATCCACATTATTTACAGCATAACCACTTACTCAATTACAGCAATCATTGTATTTCTATGAAAACGGCAGACAATGAATGGAACACGAAGATTCGTGAAATACATTAATAACATGGTTGTATCCCTTGTACTGTACCTGTGTCCATTAAATGTCACAAAAATTGTACCCTAGACTGTAACCAATTAAATTACGTAGAATGGACCGTTGTTTCATTTCACCCTTACGGCCTACCCCTTCCAACCTTTTCCAAGCAATTCCTATCATAAGATAGGAATTGCTTTGCAAGTTGTTCGTCAAGAACATGAAATCATTGGTTTTTTAATAATTGCCCAGTAAATAGGGGAAGTTGACCTATTGTTGGCATCCCCCCAATTATAGGCCCCAAAAATTTAAAGTAGGTACATACTCGCTTTTGTTACCCTTCATTTATACACAAATAATTAAGAAAAAACATAAAAAAAACGAATACGCAACACGTCTTTTATAAATGTGTAAAGGGACTAGCCAATATTAACAGAGTATTTTCCAGGTTTTTGAAAGATATGTCAATCTGAACCGTTCATTGTGAATTTCTTTCCTTTCCTTGCAAATCCGCATAAAAATTTAAATACCTTATTAATAAATCCGCCAAAACGCTAACATGTGTTGTAATGACGTCACCTTCTTGTAAACACCTAAAGTAAGGCCAACGAGACGAGATAAAAAACGTAAATAAACGGACCGCTACTGAGTTGCATTATGAAAGTGAGTTAATATTATATCTGTCCTTATCACTCGTATGCAATAATGACGTCAGTTGGTCGACGACAGCTGTCGTAGCGTGTTTCGTGGTACAGGAAAGCGGCCAGTGCCGCAGTTGTCAACATTTGGTCCGCCAAACAATTGTAAACAAGTTCAGTCCTGTTTGGATTGCGTTCGAAGTGATACATATTTTTTCGTCTCCGTATTTACTTGGTTTTTTGTTGTTATTATTCCGTTTCGGTTAGTTTTATTTTTGATTTTTGCTGTTATTGTGAGTGCTTAGTTGTTGATTTTAATTATGGAATCACAGCCTGGCTCCAATCCAAAGTCGAGGACAATTTTTATAGCAATATTGACAACATGATTGATAATACAATAGATAGTTTTATCATAAACACAGCTGACTCGGACTCTTCCGACGAATCATCTTTGTCTAGTACAGACGACAGCGATTAAAATTCGAACTTTATAATAATTTATTCAAATAAAAATGTTTTGAACCCCTGAAAATGTTTACATTCTTTATCTCGACTGGTTGGCCTTACTTTAGATATTTGTAGGGTAGTTAACGCCAACAATTGGCTGTTCGGGCCAACAATTGGTTATTTTACCCTACAATGAATTTTGTTTAATCCCCACTAATATTATAAACGCGAAAGTTTGTATAATATATGGATGTATGGATAATAGATGTTTGTTAGTTATTACTCTTCACGCAATACCTACTGGATGTATTTAAAAAAATAGGGTTTTAGTGTTTAGGTTCTGGAAGGCTACTTTTTATCGAAGCAAAATGTACGGTACCCGCGAGATTTGTGTTTGCGCGTACGATGTCGCGGGCTACATCTAGTACGTATAAAATGTAACAGTGGCAAATGGCAATTTAAGTCTATCTTAATTTTCAAAGTTAAGATAAAATATTACCTAATTAACAATTTTGTTGTAAATATTTCTAAAAAAAAATATACGCTCTTTACTGGGTCGGTCATACTTTTTACAAAAGCAGTTTCAATACAGTTATGGTATTAACTATTTGATACTAGATGGCGCCACTTCAAGTAATTATTTTTAACGAAGTGCAAATTTTCTTTATAAATTAGTGAGCAGAGAACACTAATATTAGTAATTCATTATATAGTCATAGTCATTACATATGAAATTGGCGTTTTGTGAAGAAGGAACAAAGTCGATTTTTTTAAACATAATATATTTATTTAATCAAAGTAAATACCACTAGCTGTTGCCCGCGGCTCCGCCCGCGTAAGGGGACACTGTACTTTTTCGGGATAAAAATCAGGAACTGATTAACCCTTAGGCTAATTAGGCTGCAGCCTAGGGCGCGAGGATCGGGGGGCGCACTGAAATCGTGTCTTTGCAAGCATGCACTTATTAATCTAGCATCATTGCATGTACCCTACATATTTCAACTAGACCATCATATCAGATATCATATCAGAGGCAATCAAGAGATGCGATGTGACCACATACAAAAAAAAATGTAAGAAGATGTAAAAGAAACCAAAATTTCATTTTGATGAACGGAGAGGGAGAGGATCTTTCATCGTTAATAATTACTATGCAGCTATTGATTGTCTTAAAGTGCACTTAAAAAACCGGCAAATTATTTATAATACAGTAAACACAAATTTTGGTTTCTTATGGAAACTGCATGAACTAGACGACAGTGAATTTATTAGAAGTAAAGCAAAGGAGTTAATACAACTATATGCCACTGATTTGGAAGAAACCTTTGCAGAAGAATGCGTCCATTTGGCGCAGTTTTTTTAAATCTGACACCGAGGCCGAGCATTCATTTTCTGCCAGAACTCCAAAGGGTTTGTTGTAGTTAATAATAAGTTTTAATATTTCATGCAGATAATATTAAGAGTTTTTTTGACAATGAGTGTTGTTAACTGCAGCGGCGAAAGGTCTTTTTCAGCACTTAAAAGAGTAAAAAATTACTTGCACTCCACACTCCGCCAGCAAAAACTTGCAGCGCTCTCGCTTATGTACATAGAAAGTGGATTTGGTTTTCTACTTGGTAGCCTGCAGTCACTTGTCATGATTTAGATTTTAGGTCGTTTAATGCGTGAGGTGCTTTGCCTTTATGTACTGTCAGCTAAAAAAATGTTTTGCCACCCTAAGGTTGAAAGTCGTGCAAATTAAAGGACTACGTTAGTTTTGCTTGCAGATCGATCTGGAAACTTTTATAGGTAGTATGAACCGTGTAAAAATTTTCACACCAGTAAACAAAGTCAAAACTAATATACTACTTTTAAGGGCTGACCGTAACACACCTGGCGGGGGCGCATCTTCATAAAAAGTTACTTGTGAGCGTTTGGTGGACTAGTGCCGGTGTTGTTCACTACAGCTTTCTTTAATCTGGCCAGACGATTACGGTAATATGTTTATTGCCTGCAACTGCAAATCATTATGGAAAAGCTAGTTGCTACACAACATTCGCTCTAGGTCACTGCTGCTTCAGGACAACGCTAGACCACACACTGCACAACAGACGGCTACCAAATTAGAGAAGCTTCAATTGGAATGTCTAAGACATCCACCGTACTCCCCGGACTATGTCCAACAGGTTACCATTTTTTTCGAAATTTGGATAACTTCTTGCAAGGGAAAAAAAAATCTCCGATGGGGCAGTCCAAAGGCGCTTCAAAGATTTTATTGATTCCCGTCCGAATGGTTTTTGTAAAACCTATGGCAAACGTCCATAGATATATACTTGATATAATATACTTTGAGTAAATAAATATATTGTTTAAAAAATCGACTTTATGTTCCTCCTTTACAAAACGCCAATTTCATATGTAATGACCTAATATTACGAGTATACGTTGTAGAATAATATTATTACGATAATTTTGAAAAGTACAGTCTACCAGTTTAATTTAAATACTAGATGAACACAACGCTAGAGGCGTTGAGCTCGTTGGCTCTATTAAAATACTTTTTTCCTGACCGACGTTGTCCTGTCTTAACTCTTATATATATTATAATCTTAGATTATGGACTGTTTGTGTATTTTTTTTTATCATGTTTTATTTATCCATAGCTGACTTACGCTAGAAATGACTTGAAGTACCTTAACTTTTCTGTGTCTCCCTAATCTCTGGAGTCTAGCTAGTAGGTTCGTAAGGCCCACCTACGAGCCTACGAGCTACGCGCGCTACGACGCGTTACAGCGTTTTCACATTACGCGATACGATATCGCTTAACGGACCGAAAACGCTCTTATGACATCGGCACAAGTGCATTTTGCCATTTTCCATTCCGATGTCCGAGGACGCTGACAATGTCAAAGACAGATGGGTCAATCTTCAAAAATCTGTATTTGTAGTTAGGGTTTTTGTGCACTACTTACACGGAATTTCATGATCCGACACCAAAGTTTTTACATATTATAATGTCCTATGTACAAAGTAATAAAAATAAGTAAAATATATTAGCAGATTCTTGGAGATTCGCCCAGATACACAAACATACATAATATACCTACCAGATACTGTCTTTTCATGTTTTTTTCATTATCGTACGCGATAAAAGATATCGTTTTGCGAAATGTGAAAACGCTCTTATGCCTGGGGGTTTAGACAAGATGCATTCGTTATTATCGACTGCGAACTTCGCAAATAAAAAATGTATGGGATTGACATAAGCGTGCGTTAAATGACATGTTCAATTGTATCGCTAAAAAAAATGGTTGCCAAACAGCCATTTTGGACGATTAGGCTAACGAATTACTCAACAGCGAATTGCTCAAACGCTTTTCTCCATACAATGCCTAGACAAGAGGCCTTAAGTGACACTTAGCAGATCGTTGGCTTGATCGTTAGCGACCTAACGTTTAAGACAACTAGGAAGGTGCCTTTATCTCTAATTACGAACAATATGGCGGATTATTCATCAGCTGTGAGTCTTGTGTGTAAATTTGGAAATCACTTTGGAAATCTTAAGTATGCATGCTTTGCGATTATTGTGGGCCGCGCACCACCAATATACGTGAGAGAGACGCAGGCGAAGACATTCGTTAAGACGGTAATTGGAGGCAATAGAAGACATACCCGATCTTCTATTCTGCCAACAATTCCGACTTGACAAAACCTCGTTTAGAAGCCTCTGTGCGGACCTGAAAAATGCAAATTTTAAGGGCACCTCAGAAATATCCTTAGAAATAAAATAAGTACCTACATAACATTTAAACTTTTTTTAAATTTCTCACATACTAAAATTAGAAATTGTTGTGTATTAAGTAGCGGTTTTATTATATTTTAGGTATTGTGCGCCCTTAGCTTTCTGGCTACAAGGTCATACTAAAAGATTGTGGGTGTGGGCCTCATTTTGATGCAGCGAACCACTAGTCGCTGCATCAGAGAAGTGGTGGATGCCCTTAATGATCCTAGGATGGTGGGTCGGTGGATCACGTTCCCACAAACATCACAAGCAAGATCCCAAATCAGAGTTAAGTATGTTAATATCGATATTCATTTATGAATTCAAAGTACAATTAAGTAGCTTCCTACTTATTCCTAGACATTGTAGTAGGGCTAGGATGCTAAACAAACTCGAACATATACAAACTCTTTTCTATTCTCCTTTTTAGGGTTACGTAATACTCAAGTAACCCTTAAAGTTTCGCTCTGTCCATATGTCTGTCTGTCTGCCCTAGAAGGGCAGGGCTTTGGTAATTATGAATATAAATGTATGAAATTTGGTATAGTAGTATTTTTGTATAGATCTCGGTTAATACTCGTACCACAGGACTAATAAGCAAAGCTTCTGTAAACCAAATCATACAAATAAAGTTTACTTTATAAGTATATAATATATAATTATCTAATGAATTTATCTATTCAAAGTCCTAATAATTCGGTACTTTAATACTGATTTTATTATTGTTACAGATTTCTAGAGAAGTATAATTTACCAGGTGTAATAGGGTGCATTGACTGCACCCATATTGCAATACATAAACCCAATGAGGAGGAACATATATTTTTCAGTAGAAAAGGATATCATTACTTAAATATTCAGATGGTAAGCATCAACCTATTACATTATGTAAGTAAACTTAAACCGTGTCCATACATAATCTGTCCTTCTTTTGGGGTTGTTTGGGGCAGTCTAGGTTTGACATTATGACATCTGCTTTTCGCAGTATCATCCTTAGGCTACGTTCCCACGAGAGTTTTTGTGGTCGCTACAAAAAAGACAGCACTGTAAATAGAACTCTACGCTAGTACAATAGACCTGAAAATCGCAGTATCAAGTGTCAAATTTCACAGCTCTACACGTTTTCAGCTCTATTGTACTAGCCCAGAGTTCTATTTACAGTGCTATTTATTGTCGCTTTTTATTAATATTTATTTATACCACAAAAAACACTCGTGGATACGAGGGTTTAGAGTTGTAAAATATAATATGGAGAGGCCCTATTCTACTATAGATAGGTACTTCCATTGATGATGCTATTATGTACAACTAAATAGCGATTCTGTAAACATTTCTTTTTCAGGCGATTCGGGTCACCCACCACGGCCCTGGATAATGGCGCCAATATTGAACCCGAATCTAGGATCCCGGCAAGAAATCTATACTCAGCGCCATGTTCAAGCCCGATCAAGCATTGAGTGCTGCTTCGGCTTACTTAAAGCTCGTTGGAGGTGTATGCTTCGAGTTAGAGTTCTTCACTATCATCCTGAAATAGCTAGAAAAATAGTTAATGCATGTTGTGTGTTGCACAATATTGCATTACATGCAAAGTTACCACCACCTCCATGGGATATACCAGAGGACCCTCAGGATTGAAGATCTTGACTTGGAACATACCACCCCCAATGACGAGTTAATCCTTGTTAGGGCCATGCTCAATTGCTTGATTAATAGGATGAACTGACATTTTGTCAGTTCAACCTATTATATGTTTATAATATGTGGTGGTGGGTTAAAATTTGTTAGGAAATAAAAAAAAAAAACAATTTTTATTATTATTATGATAAACCGTTTATTAATCAGTATTTTTTGAAATGTAGGTTCTCCAAATGAAGGGAAATATAAGGTTTGGTAAAATCAACTATGGATATTTTGGGTATATGATCTACCAAAAAAAAAATTATATATATCAAAAAATATTGTAATACTCAAAGTAAAAAAAATCATCTCATAATGGGTGAATCTCCGATCAACGCAAACTCGCCAAAGGAAGGATTTTTTTTTCGAGTACAACAATTATTTTTCTGCCTAAATGTCTATACATCAGCATATATGGCCAAAATATCCGTAGTTGATTTTACCAAACCTTATACTTACAAACTTGCAATACTGACAGCTTAATGTTAGCATATTGTGTTGTGAGAGAACGCAAATTGATATTGTAATTAATTAAATAAACTAACAAAACAAATAGAGTATGACGCGGTGACAGCAGGAACTAAAAAATATTTTTATATTTTATCCTTATTAGATTGGAATGAGTTTTATTATATATATATTTGTTATATTATAATATATTTCAAATAACAAACAACACAATAAATGCAACGCGCGCGCGCGCTGTTAATTTGAAATAACAAACATACACTTTATTTATTTGTATAGATATTATATCTATACAAATAAATAAAATTAACTAGTCATTAGACTATACTAAGATCCATATAAAACATAAAACACACGCTGATTTATAATATGGACCTTGTTTGTAGGACTATATTTTCGTACCTATAATTGAAAAAATTAAACTAATCGGTCTTCAAATTAACACCCTCAAAATTAAAAACTAATAAAAATAAAAAAGCCTTCTCAACCAGTCAATCATTCCTCAATCCATGTTGATTGGTTGAGTATTACTCGTACTTTTTAAATATTCTAACCAGTCTGAAGCTATATATATAATAGAGGAAAGAGCTGCGGTTCTCTCCTGTTCGATCTCCAAGGCCCGCAATTCACATTCATGATGCAGCTGGACCTGCTTATTGGAGCTACTGCTGGAGCTGCATCATCTCCTGGTCTTTTCCTGTAGCTCGAACATCTGTTGTGTCCGCTTCACTTCTAGCTGCATTATTTGAAGAGCACGTTATTGCTGCAGCAGCTGCGTTATTTGCTGGGCTCGCTTTTCTTCGAGCTCCAAGCGCGCAATCTCGACCGTCGCATACTCATTTGCCACCCTTTCAAATGGAGTCAGACTACGTCTACGGCGGGAGCACACGCGCCTGGGAGAGCCTGCCGAATGCGGTGTTAACGGTGTCGTGGACAAACGACGCCTGGCAGATGGAGCGGAAGCATTTGGACATCTTCGTTCTAGCATCGTACGTGGTGATAATTATGGCTGTGGGGTGAGAGGCCGCGGAGGCGGTGCAGCATTTGGTTGCCTTCGTCCCGGAATTTCGGCAGGCATTAATGGGGCGGGTGACCCTTCCAGTGTCATATGTGGTGATAATGGTGGCCGTGGAGGTAGTGCAGGTTCGTCTGCAAAAAGAAATTAGTAATAATTGTAGGTACTTCATTAACTGTTTTTCATAATTAAAATGATGAAGAAAATTTATTTTATATTTTAATATTTAATCACAATTTAAAATCTTTTTTTAAGCAAAAAATGTAAACCGACTTCCAACGTTCCATTCTCCTTTTAAATTTTACTAAAATTTTAACTATTTCTTTACTCAGTCTTCAAAATTTGAAAAGTCTGTACCTACCATGCACCCGCCCAAACATTTTCCTGTTAAAAACAATATTTTATATTATTTATATTACTTTAAGTAGTCGGCAGAAAAATATAATAGTGATGATGATGACCACAAATATATTTTTAGCAATAGCAAAATTTCATAGACATTGATATTGGTTTGCAAAACTCTGAGGAGTACCTATGTCATCATCAAAATCAAAGACTATGAGAAGTACTTATTATTATCATAATGTGATGATGTAGGTATGGTGTGATGATGGTGGTGATGATAATGATGATTTCTGTAATTGACATAGTGACATGTGCTTGCAGTTCGTTAAACAACGTCGAAACCCCAAACATGTATCTATAAGGACTAAGGAGTTCTGTTCAGTACTTTTATATCCAGGGTATACCTTGGTGCAAAATCTTACTTTTTGGTAGCATATGCTTGATGACTACTTCAGAATAAGTCGAAATCACCGTTTCAGGTTACCACTGGTGGCAAAAGGACAAATTTGGAAGTATACCCTTTACCCTGAAATGTTGTAATGAAATGTAATGAAAAAATGTAAATGTAAAAATGTTGAAAATCGGTCCACAGACGGCGGAGTAATAGACGAACATAAAAAATATATATATACAGCCGAACATATAACCACTCCTTTTTTGGAAGTCACTTTAAAAACAAAATAAATGCAATGTATTTTAGTTTTTCAATTTTGTTTTAAGTGTCTTATTTATTTTACATGAATACATAAATCAGCATTGTTATTTAAAACACATATCATTCATATTAATATTATCCATTTGCATCATAAAATTGTTATGATTATGGTCGACTGATGTTGACACCTCAGGCAGAGCTAGGGAGTGCAGGTGGATTGATTGTCTGGAAAAAAAATTATTGGTAAAAACTATGTTTTATCAAACAAAAAAAAAAGGTAAATATACCTCATACATTGGCATTTAACAATAACAAATTATAATTTATTTTAATCACTTACTCACTCACTTCAAAATTGAAAAATGTTACCAAATATTGATATTATTAAAATAAAAATATTTTAATAATGTATTATTGATTAAATATTAGGGGCACTTAAATTGATTGTACTAAGTCTCTCAAAAGATCTTCTGAGAAAGATAAAGAAATGATCAATTATTAATATTATTCTGAATTTTAACTTACTAAATAAATCAGTTACCATATAATGTCTCAAAAAATTATTTTAAATGTTTTTCAAGCATTTTTTCGTGATTTAATGATCAAATATTTAATATATAATTATTTAATACTATCCTTCATAAAATAAAATATGAATTATAAAAAATCATCTGTAATTAAATTTAAATATTGAAAACTTACCTTTCTTCATTTGTCTGTCGTTTTAGTGATTCCTCCTCCAATGGCATTCAGAGTATTAGTGAGATTAGACCATAAGCGGTCTGATCTTACTCTACATTGAGGCCCACCAACAGGCCTAGCAAGGTTACCATGACTGTAATATATTAAAACATATTTAATAAAAAGGTTACTCTATTATGAACCAAATACATCACAATCTAATAGGTACCAATTTTATATAGCTAGATGCATACTAATGGTTTTCCCAGAGGAGCAGGCAGAAATCACAGAACTCCATTTAAGTAATGCGATCATAACATACCTATTTGATTCACTCGTCAGTGGTTACGGGAGCCACTGGCCTGATCCTTTTATAAGGATACCATTTAACTGGTCCTAAAGAGTCCATCTGGGGCAACTCTTTTTAGTCCTACCACTGACATCGCACAAAAATAAGGGTATTTTTAAAATAAGGCAAAATTAAGGTAAGTCTTCTTTCATTCATAAACGTGTAAGTTAGAATCAAATTTTACTTACAGTTCCATGAATTCCAGCATCGTGGTGAACTGCTCCGTACTAGTACGTGCCCTTATGTTCATTTTATTAAAATAATGAAATGAAAACTCTTAGTAGGTACCTACTTAAGTACTCAAGAGTCAAGTTTATAAAATCGCGCATTTTTTGAATAGAATTGGGCTTTAGACTGGGACTATAATATGCACCGGAATCCGGGAGGCCGTAGAAAATCCTGTGCATTGAAAATAGAACTTTGTGCTAAAACAATAGAGTTGAAAATCGAAGTATTAGGTGTCGAGCTGTCATATATGACATTTTCAACTCTATTGTGTTAGCGCAGAGTTCTATTTTCAGTGATCTGAATTTTCACCGGTGTTCCGGATTCCGGAGCATATAGTCCCAGCCTTATAACTGTAGTAATCGCCTGTGTTAAGTTATAAGTACCGACTTTATTATTATTCTTAATTACCAAAGTTGAAATTTGAATTCATTTGATACAAAACTCCCTAGGAACTTTCAGTAAAACTTCTACCACTTTACTGAATCGACTGACTTAACTCATTGACTGCACTGACTATTTATTTGGACTTTGACTAGACTTTAGGCTTGACGATTTAGAAATACGGTGTTGAAAACTTATACGAGAATTCTACTTGCCTGCCTTTTTAACTTGACATTGACAATAGTTTTAAGCCGTAACGCCATCAATAAATTTTAAAAAGAATACTACATTTGACAGTTGACACTTCACAACTGACGGCGAAATTAACGTTAGAATCAAAGCATTAAGTGATAAAAAACGATTGAGCAATTCGTTGTTGCGATACGAACAACAGAGTGCATTTGGCTAAGACATAAATGTCGTGATCTCAAAAGAGAAGACGATTCGACAGATTTTTTCGAATTATAACGAAGGCATCTTGACTAGGCCCTCTACAAGACCACAACAATAAAATACAGTTCAGTCACAGTAAACATATTTAGTCCTAGCTATTGCCCGCGGCTCCGTTCGCGAAAATATAGTTTCCCAAAGGAGCACAACACTTTTTCGGGTTCAAAAGTAGCCTGTGTTTTAATCCAGAGTCTAAACTACTAGCATACCAAATTTCATCGAAATCCATTCAGTAGTTTTTGCGTGAGAGAGTAACAAACATCCATCCATTCTTACAAAGCTTCACATTTATAATATTAGTAGGAAGTAGGATGTGTGATGCGTCGATTCGCAGTTTTATCGTTGTGTTGTGTAGCGGGCATCTGAAGCAAGACATTGCTACGATTGTTTCTTGTGGCCTGAGATCCCAGCACCGCCGGAATACCCTTATATTCTTACTAACAAAATGTATATTATCATATTGTAGTAATTATTTTTTAACTGACTTAAAATAAGGAGATTCTCAGTTTGCTTTTAAGGGACTTAATAAAAGGAGAATCTCAATTTGACCTGTATATATGTATGTATGCATAGTCTTAATTTCCTGTAACTAGCTTATGTATCGAGAATTTCTTTCCCGCAGAGCATTAAGAATGACAGGATTATGTTTAGCGTCCGTTCACACAGAGACGCAACGCGCCGCGGAATCCTTACTTAATATTATAAATGTGTTACGCTTTCACGCAAAAACTACTGAACGGATTTCAATGAAATTCGGTATGGTAGTAGTTTAGACTCTGGATTAAAACATAGGCTACTTTTTATCCCGAAAAAGTAGTGTTCCCGAGGGATAGTATACTTACGCGGGCGGAGCCGCGAGCAACAGCTAGTATTTAATAAATTAAACTTTATTCACTACAGAAAAGATACACGTTTCTTTGTTTTAAACACTTACGGACTGTGTCGCGGTGCACTTTTCTTTTTCCCGACGTTTCGGCTACTTTCCAGCGGCCGTGGTCGGTAAACAATGAACAATATTCGCGTAAACATAAGAAATCAATAGATACACGTTTCATATGACATCAGACATACACTGCACACGTCCCACAGCGCGGTGCAACCTGACAATCTAACTTACAATGCAACGTGTCTTCTTGTGTAATGAACAAGATTTAATTTTAAATAGCTGTCTTAAAAATGCAGTGCCATGTTGAATATCGTTTCGTTTCGTTGTGCATTGACCCTTAGAGTCTGTTCACACATAGACGCGACGCGGCACGGCATTTTTAAGATTAAACATTGAAATTCTTTCACTACACAAGAAAATACACGTTTCATTGCAAGAGTTCGAATTTCGAGTTGCAACTATCTGCGTAGCGCGCCACCGCTCTTGAAATGAAACGTGTATCTTATTAATAAGGCAGTGTATAGAATTAAGCCTTTTTATTTACATATTACATCATGTATTCCTTATTCTTGTAGTAATATGAAATAGTCATCTCTTATGCAATTATATTCTTCGTATTATTAGTTCTATTTAAAGAAAAAAAAAAACAATTACACAAATACTGATTTTGCAAACTTTATAACGAGCTTACAAACGTATATACGTGAACGTATACAATCTAAAATGTTCTTTATTTGTATAAGAATAAGGATCGTTTTCAGTTCGAGCGTCGGGGCAGTTTTTTGGCCTGGGACCCTTATCACTCAGTCTGTCGTCATACGACAGTAACAGGTAACTCATTAATTTATTGTAGGTAAATTAGCGCTCGGAATTTTGGATATTGACTGACTCGTGACTCAGCATTCCAATCACTGAGAAATGTAGCTGGAATGCTGGCTCTTACGAGATAAAAGATCCTACTAATAACTTAAATGTGAAAGTTTATGTGGATGGATAGATGGATAGATGCTTATGACTCTTTCAAACAAAAGCTACTGAACGGATTTTGATGAAATTTAGAACAGTAGTAGTTTAGACTCTGAATTAAAACACAGGCTGCATTTGATTCCCCAAAAGTACAGAGTTTCTGTGGAATACTGCCTGTATGCGGGCGGAGCCAAGGGCAAAAGCTAGTTAACTATATGCAAGACTAGATGTGTCCTGCGACTTCGTACACGCGAAAAGAAACCGCGCTGGAATTTTGCCACGATAAAGTGTAGTCTATATGTAAATTCAAAGTCTAAACTAATTTTCATTAAAATCAGTTGCGCTTTAGGCGTGGACTTAAGTTATGCATATCCACATAAATACAGTAACTCACGGATACACTGTACTTTTTCAGGATAAAACAGACCCTAAACTACTATCATACCAAATTTCATCAAAATCCGTTCTGTGGTTTTTGCAAGAGAGAGTCACAAACATCCATCCATACATCCTCACAAACTTTTAGATTTACAATAGTAATAAGATTAGTTGGGGCAAGAGTGCCTAACAACAAATAGCATTACATTTTGCCGACGTAATAATTGTTGTCCTTTCCCGTTGTTTACTCTATATCTGTACACAATTTCATCAAAATCTGTTCAGTAGTTTCTGTGCACGTTCAATGCAAACAAACAAAGAAGTAGTTATATTTTTGTATGTCACTGTTAGGATTTCTATATATAGTTATTAAATGATTTATACGGTATTCTCCGAGCGAAGTAACCACTCTTGAAATACTGTAGTGCCTGGGACAGTTGGTTTTCAAATGTAGTATGGTTGCCCAAGCACATACGGCATTCTCACAACATAGTCCAGAGGAATGACTGGTCAATACGTCAGGGGCCAACCATGTGCGGATTTCCTTCACCGTTGGAGCGTCCGTATAATGTACGTGAGATCTGAAAAAGTCTCATTGGTACACGCCACAACCTGGGAATCGAACCTGCACTTTCTCGAGTGCGAATCAAACGGTCTACCCACTACGCCACGGAGCTATCTCAATTTACTTAAGTAGGCGTAATAACTTTTATCATTATTTAATCCTGTGGTGCTTCCCCTAACCCCTTCTAGTTCTGACACTTATGGTCGTTACAATTTTGCTGTCTCCCGCTTTGCTTGGGGAGGTAAACAGGCACACTTCCTACTCCTCCTACCTTTCTTGATTAATTTCGTTGCGTCCTAAGATGGATTTAGCATGTCCCTCGGGTACACCCTTGCACAAAGAAAAAATAAATATTTTGACAAAATAGATTACTTTACAAAATGCTTAAATTACATAGGTATGTAGTATGTACCTTGGTACCTACCTATAGAGTATTCCAGAACTTTTCAAAATTTTAAACAAGTCGCCAAAGCGAAACCTAGTTTACCAAAAGGGTTATGAACAAAGTGGAACATGTATAAGTAATTAATTGTTTAAGGGCGATAAAAAGGGCAAATTTGTTTTTATCGAGCATAACTTCCGATCGACTACAGAACAATGGATAGTTATTTTTTTTGTTTCATATAATGGGGCTCTATACCAAAAATGATGCACGAGTGACGTCACAGCAGTTGAAAATGTATGAAGATAAATACAAAATTGATTTTATTAACATAAATACTGGGTTTATGCAAATCATTGTAGTAACAAATAACCTAACCGAGAGCAAGTCAGGACATGTCTAAGGAGGGTTCCGTAACTATAAATGCTTAATAGGTTTTTTTCAATGCCTTTTATTATAAAATACCTATACAACAATACCCCACAAAATGGGGTAGAATGAAAAAATGTTTTTCATCCCCACTTTACATGTACGGAGAGCCCCCCCTCAAAATGTAAAATTATTATTATTTTATGATATAAAAATCAAGATCTATACACAGTCTTTAACTTTATCGAATTTCATCCATTTATGTTCATAATTACAGAAGCTAGAGGCGCGGACAAACAGACAGACGGACGGACAGAGCGAAACTGTAAGGGTTTTTTGAGTGTTATGGAACCCTAAAAATGACACAAATAACAAAAGGATTTGAACAGAAATTTTCGTTTTCCAATCATAGCAAAAAAAATCGTCGTTTTTTAGTCTTGTAACTTTTTAATTTAGCAACTGATTACTATATTTTTTTTCATTATTCCCTTCACATTTATGTTGCCTTTCGGATAATATAAATTTGCTGATTTAAAACAACTGCACGTTCCCTATTGTCAGAACAAAGTTTGTATAGAGGAGGTAAAGAAATTTTGTATTATTATTGCAATAATTGCATTTTTTTAAGCCACGCGTCTTGGAAATGAGACGTTGGACCGGAAATGGTGCGATTTCCGGTTCTGTCGGAAATTGTCGCGTTTGCGGCCACAGTCACTATTCATGAATAGGGATTGTAAAATTGTTTTTTTTTTTCAAATCCGGATGATCCGGATTATTTCGAAATATTATGAAAATATTATGAAGAACCATAATAATTGAAAATATTATGAAGAACCATAATATTTTCAATTATTTTGCATATTTTATAAATTTTTGTGATTTTTTAATAGCAAAACTGACAAAACTGACACTTAAAAGAAATAATAACTTAAATTATAAATTAAATAAAAACTTAAAACAAAAAGTCTGTAACTTAAAAAAAATATGTATTATAAGTAAATTCTAAATATAATTTTAACAAAAGTAAAATTAATCATATTTAAAGCAATATTATCTTTGTTATTATCTTTGTCATAAATAACTTAGTAGGTAAGTTTTAAAATAGCAACCTGAATAAATAAAATCACAATCTGAATATTTATACAGAATTAATATATATATATATATATATATATATATATATATATATATATATATATATATATATATATATATATATATATATATATATATATATATATATATATTAATTTGTTCTCGTGAATGTTGCCCCCAACTAATCTTATTACTATTGTAAATCTAAAAGTTTGTGAGGATGTATGGATGGATGTTTGTGACTCTCTCTTGCAGAACGGATTTTGATGAAATTTGGTATGATAGTAGTTTAGGGTCTGTTTTATCCTGAAAAAGTACAGTGTATCCGTGAGTTACTGTATTTATGTGGATATGCATAACTTTAGTCCACGCCTAAAGCGCAACTGGTTTTAATGAAAATTAGTTTAGACTTTGAATTTACATATAGACTACACTTTATCGTGGCAAAATTCCAGCGCGGTTTCTTTTCGCGTGTACGAAGTCGCAGGACACATCTAGTCTTGCATATAGTTAACTAGCTTTTGTCCTTGGCTCCGCCCGCATACAGGCAGTATTCCACAGAAACTCTACTTTTGGGGAATCAAATGCAGCCTGTGTTTTAATTCAGAGTCTAAACTACTACTGTTCTATATTTCATCAAAATCCGTTCAGTAGCTTTTGCTTGAAAGAGTCAAGCATCCATCCATCTATCCATCCACACAAACTTTCACATTTATGTTATTAGTAGGATCTTTTATCTCGTAAGAGCCAGCATTCCAGCTACATTTCTCAGTGATTGGAATACTGAGTCACGAGTCAGTCAATATCCAAAATTCCGAGCGCTAATTTACCTACAATAAATTAATGAGTTACCTGTTACTGTCGTAACAGCCTCCGTGGTCTAGTGGTTTAGAGCTTGGCTCTCGACTCGGAGGTCGTGGGTTCGATTCCCGCATTGGAACAACAAAAAATCTTGTTTCCAAGGTTGGTTAGGACAATGCAGGCTGATCACCTGATTGTCTGACAAGAAAGATGATCCATGCGTCGGATGGGCATGTAAAAAGTCGGACCTGCGCCTGATATCTCACCAGTCGTGTCGGTTATTCGTCCCACTGGGTTACGAGAGTAAAGGAAGAGAGAGTGCTCTTGTGTACTGCACACACACTTGGGCACTATAAAATAACTCCTGCGTAGCTGGCCTGGTTTCAATTAAGCCGGCCACCGTCACTGAAATCAGTGTGGGGAGCTATTACTGTCGTATGACGACAGACTGAGTGATAAGGGTCCCAGGCCAAAAAACTGCCCCGACGCTCGAACTGAAAACGATCCTTATTCTTATACAAATAAAGAACATTTTAGATTGTATACGTTCACGTATATACGTTTGTAAGCTCGTTATAAAGTTTGCAAAATCAGTATTTGTGTAATTGTTTTTTTTTCTTTAAATAGAACTAATAATACGAAGAATATAATTGCATAAGAGATGACTATTTCATATTACTACAAGAATAAGGAATACATGATGTAATATGTAAATAAAAAGGCTTAATTCTATACACTGCCTTATTAATAAGATACACGTTTCATTTCAAGAGCGGTGGCGCGCTACGCAGATAGTTGCAACTCGAAATTCGAACTCTTGCAATGAAACGTGTATTTTCTTGTGTATTGAAAGAATTTCAATGTTTAATCTTAAAAATGCCGTGCCGCGTCGCGTCTATGTGTGAACAGACTCTACGGGTCAATGCACAACGAAACGAAACGATATGCAACATGGCACTGCATTTTTAAGACAGCTATTTAAAATTAAATCTTGTTCATTACACAAGAAGACACGTTGCATTGTAAGAGTTAGATTGTCAGGTTGCACCGCGCTGTGGGACATGTGCAGTGTATGTCTGATGTCATATGAAACGTGTATCTATTGATTTCTTATGTTTACGCGAATATTGTTCATTATTTACCGACCACGGCCGCTTTAAAGTAGCCGAAACGCGTCGCGTTTGCGGCCACAGTCACTATTCATGAATAGGAATTGTAAAATTGTTTTTTTTTTTCAAATCCGGATGATCCGGATTATTTCGAAGTTCTTCATAATATTTTCAATTATTTTGCATATTTTATAAATTTTTGTGATGTTTTTTTAATAGCAAAACTGACAAAACTGACACTTATAAGTAAAAAATCTGTAACTTAAAAAAATATGTATTATAAGTAAATTCTAAATATAATTTATAATTACTTTTAGTACACATGTATCTATTAAAAATATTAATATAATAGGCATAGCTGATAGCTTAGTAAAATATAATAAATTGTGTAACAAACTAAATTATCCACGCAGTAATTATTATTATAATCATTTCAAATCTTAAAAATCAACATTCATGGAAAATCAACATTCAGGTACCTGCTTTCTATCCTTTAAGAATTTTAAAAACATAAAATCGTCAAGTTTTTGTTCGCTAAGGCGAGATATTAACTTGTTAGATACTAAATATTCCGGCATTAAAGAAATATATAAAAGTGGTACAGCCTTTTCAAAGTTTTTTTAAATATCTCACACACGCAGCCACCACCGTTTTCGTAAAGTGCAATTTCTATGTAGGTAGGTACAGTTTAGTAGAACGTAGAAAACAAAAAATCCTTTAAATGGAGATCCGGGGGTGAAGACTTACTTGAACCCCCCCCCATAATATGTATGGTCGATATTGGACTACTTCTGAGATATTCACCATTTTGTTTTTTTTTTTAAGTAAAAACCCTGTTTAGGTCATAATGAAACACCTAAATGGTGCTAAGTTATTATTTATTATTAATATTATTAATATTAATATTATTTATATTTATTAAGTATAGTTAATATAAGCACGTATTATAAGCACGTCAACAGTAGTACAATTAACAAATCTAAGCACAATTAAAACTCAATAAATGTTTTAAGATCCTTATTTTAACATTTTACTTACAAATCAGCAGTAACATGTTACTTGTCATTCCACTTTGAAGTTTTACCATTTCTACTGACCGGCTAGGAATAGGAGAATCGAATAAATTTTATTTAAAAAAATGTATTTTGTTATTACCTCTTTTTCATTCGGCAAAACTCTCTATACTGGTTGCAGTCAGTAATTATCGCCTCCAAAACTACTACCTTAAATATTTTTTTTCAGGTATCATAGAAATAAGATTCAGGTTACATTATTTAGAAGATAATAATTAAGTGTAGTTGTTTTTCAAACCACTACATTCATAGAAACTTAAAAGTGCAATTAGTATATTATTACCATTGTTTTGTTGTTTGGAAGTAAGCATTAAAAAAAATCAAAAAAATTACAGGTTCAAATTGTGCTTAGTTGATTTGTTGATTGTACTTCTCACTACTTGAGCGATTGAAACTATTTTCAGTGTTTTAATAAAATGAAAACAGGGCAAAAAATATAAATGGTGAATATCTTAGAAACAGTCCACTTAGCTATATTATATACCTATAGTGGATCTTCATCTCTCGGATCTCCATTTAACGGATTGTATTCACGTTTTTCGTTATTATACAGGTTTATTTGGTAGAACTTAAGTACGTTCTACCAAATAACCTGTATAATAAGGAAAAACGTGACAGTTAATTCAGCAATACAACAAAAAATTTCGAAGTATTCAAATAGTGCACGTCTAGACTCTAGAGTACCTAATTATATTTACAAATACGTACCTTCTCATAATAGTAACCATGATTCAACAAATCCGGAATTTCATTTTTGAATCCGGATTTTAATTACTTCCGGTATATCCGGATTTTATTTACTTCCGGAAAATCCGGATTTTTCGAATATCGAAGTAACCGGATTGCAATCCCTATTCATGAGCTCCATAAAATATTAACTCTCAAATAGGATATTATACCATAATGAACGGATGTGGCTTAATTATTGTAACATGTCTAGTAAAATGACGAACTCTGTGTCCCAGTGGTTAGCGCGTTGGCGCTCAAGCCGGAGGTCGCGGGTTCGAATCCCGCCGAAGGAACAAAAAATTCTGTTTCCTGGGTCATGGAAGTGTGATAAAATATATGTGTATTATATAATAAAAAACATAAAATATGTCTGGTCCCGTAAAACAAGTTCTTCGGGTACTTAGAACGTGGTGTGAAGCGTCCATATATATTATTTAAATAAATCAGGAGAGCCGGCTTTAACACGGATGGGCCGGCTTGACCGGATAAATACCACGGATTCTCATAAAATAGGCGTGAAATAACGCCTAGTGTTTCGCAGAGGAAACACACTTGTGATTCCTCTGGTGTTGCGGGCGGTTTTAGGTAGAACTGATGATTTGCTTAGTTAGGTAGGTACAAGTTAACTAAACAGTTTACAAAATATATAATTAAATCTTTAAATTTACACTAAAATTATACTAAAATAACAACAATAGTATTTTTCAGCATCTATGTAGTTGTTACTTTCATATTATAATCGATATTTCAAGATATCGCCGTTTGGATGGCTCCTTCCCTCCTTCGCCTTCCGAACCTTCGCATTTAACGTAACCCTTATTAAATTTCTATATAAAATAAGCGTGTCGTAACATTTACATTCTGTCATACATTGATCTGTCGCATACGCGGACTCGGTAGCACCACAGAGTAAAAATATATACTTCGGCACTGTGGCTGTAGGCGAAAACGTGCTCTCCGAAAGTCCACCTTATGCCACTACAGACCACAACGATAAAACTATACAGTTCCGTCACAGTAGACATATTTAGTATGTGTGCGTGCGCCGATCCGGGCGGTCTAGTATGGAGATGTAGTACGGTATACGTCTACTGTGGCCAGGCCAAACTGTGCAGTTTTATCGTTGCGGCGCGGCGTGTGGCGGGCACTAAGCGTTATATAGAACTACTATAAAGAGTTTATGCAGGTTAATTCTGCGCCAAAGTCGATGGTATAAATGTGTTATTACATGCCATAACACTGTGCAACTTACGTACGATACGATAAACTATTTAATATCTAAGAAACACCGAAATGAAACCGAGTAAAACTTGTCGTAACGCTTGTTTGTTGAGCATACTTAAAATTTATTTGTTTTTTCTTTTTACAACTTTTTTTTGGTAGTACTTCTAGTTAATTGTTTACATTTCACTGTAAGAAATATATTTATATCTTTAAGGAACAATTTTACTAAAAGGTGGCGTCCGTGCCACTTTCGGCGGATTCTTCTCGCCAGGTTAGGGTTCCGGTTGGTAATTGTAAGTAATCTTTTATTATATATATATTTTTTATTCTGACTTAAAAAACATTTTATTTATTTGTATGCCGATGAACTCCTGTGCCAAGTCTACCCGCCCAGACTTAAATAACCTTCTGTGTACGTAAGTTTTGAGATGGATTCAGTATCAATTTCGTTTCTAATTAAGCCTCAAGTAACATTTGAAAGACTACACTTTTTGTGGTGTAATCTTCTGTTAGTACATATTATTTTTGTTAGCGAACGGCAAATTTTTGTTGAGTTATGTATGTTACTCTAATAATATTATTTGTAAAGATTTATTCAAAATGCAATACATCAAAATTGAATAGCTATTAAGTGATTATTAATAGCTATTCAATTTTGATGTCTTTGTCTGTTTGGAAATGTCACTTGACAGACAAAGACAGCAACATTGAATAGCCAATCCGCTGTGTAGATATTTTTATAAGTATGTCGCGTACGTACTTTCGCAGTGTCACAAAATGAACCTTATCCTTATTATAAATTAGATAATATTATTGGTGTGAATATTAAATAATATTATCAAATTTATATTTGATAAAACATACTATGCAAACGAATTCTTTGTGTGTGGTACTATGTATTATTATCAGTATGTTTAAATGAGTTTGGCGACAACGACTTTCATTATCCATACTAATTGTGTCATAAAACACTTCCACTTGTTTTCTGTTCCGTGCACTCCACAGTCCTTTATTTATCATTTTGCAGCAAAAACGTATACATTCTACAACTTAAAAATAATTGTGTTTATTCCTATTAAAAGAATATTATGTATTGCACACGTCTTTAAACCTTCCGCCCCGATAATTCAAAAGGGGTATGTTTTTTCCAATTCGGATTAGCGAGGCTGTAGTTCGTAGTATGTACATCAGCATATCTTCATACGTCTTGACATGCAATCTTATGACATTTGTAGTGGTAGCTGCAGTAATGTTTTAAGCCGCTGCCTCGAATTTCTCGGTGAGCAGGGCGGGGAAATTCGAGGCAGACCTTTAGGAGTTTATCGAGGGTTATAGGATATTTTTTTATTAAGATACAAATAAAGCAACACATATAATATTTAATTTATTTATTTTCCTACGCGTATCACGTATACATAATGAATTGCAAGTGACAACAAAAATATACTATTTAGATGAAAACATTCATATACTTTATCGTGTGCAACGGCCGGTCACACCGCTACCACCATAAGGTGAACAACACCAAACTACTTTAATTGATACAACCATTTGTTACTACTGAATATTGATAAAATCAAGTAGCTATGTAGAGACATTCAGTTACACTTATCAACATGACTGGAAGAAACGCTATAGGTATGAACGTTAGTGATAGGTTTCTCAAACAGCATTTGGTGGACTACTTTAAAAATTATAAAAAAAAAACGTTTAAATGGATTGTTTCTCGGTAAATGGCCATCTAAACTTTATTAAATAATAAAAATTTATCATGAGATTTATTCCAAATATTTCTACAAAGACACAAGCTTCGCGGTCCAAAATGATTACTTATAATATTTTCTGTGGTTATATTTTTCTTTGCGAAATTTGAAATTTTTTAAATAAATTGAATTTAATAGAGGCGAATTCGAAACGCGATAAATTAAAATAACAAAATAGGACCCGGCCCACAAGTGGCCTACATACGGCTTCTAATTATTATTATCACCAAAGCCTAATTTTAATTAAATTATGAACCCTCATAATTTTTTAAAGCAGTCCTCCATAAGTATGACTCTTTAAAGCACATCAAATATATATTATCATTATCTTAACACGTATATTAAGGATATTATATGAAAAGATAATATCGTATGATAGTCGTTATGATAGTGGAGAGATAGGCATAGACGGACATACGGAATGGGGCCGAAATACGGACTTATATTATTATGATTAATAATGTCTAGATACATTAAATAACTTAGGCCAGTGACTATCATCATTTAACCGAGGTTAGAGTACCGTTTAACCATCGTTTAAATGCTGTTTATGCCCGCCTAAATAGTGATTGATTACGATTTATAACTACGTTAAAGTATGTGTTGTGTTCTTTTGTATTTCGGCTAATCTAAAGAGCGTCTATGTTTTTGATTAGATATCATTTATGTGATCTTGTGTACCACAAAAATTGGAGTGATCCCAATATAATATGAATTATAAAATCCAATTTTGTCTTTGTTTACTTTTATTAAAAACATGAGTATCATCAAAATTAAAATATATTCCGCATTCGTTACCCCTAAGAGAATGCATTGATATGTAAACGCTGAGATTTTCAGTCGAATCAAATAAATACTATAAATAGCATTATAGAAATATCAGTCCAAGAGAGATTCGACAATATAAGCTCAAAAGTCGAGTATGAACCGCGATATGTTATACATAATTATACATAGATACTCACGTAGTGAGCGTGAAAGATTTAAAAAGTATTGTCGAACTTTATATATATCCAAAGATAGATCCCGAATCGAGATTCCTCGTAGAAAAGATCACAAGATAGCATAACATTTTAAAATCTTAACACTAATATATTATATTAAAGATATAGAATAACATTTATCTAAAAGGGGTAGTTCATTAAGTAGGGCACATATAGAATTTATCACGATCAACTAACACTGAGCAAACACCACAACCGTTAAAGGAAAATATTCGCAGACCGAGAATATTTGGGACAATTAGAACGCAGCATGGGTAACAGCTGCGTTTGACTAAAATCATGCCGAGAATAACCGTACAATTGATTTATTCAATTTTCAGCTTTTTGTTAAATTCCATTTGCACTCTCCTAAATCACTTCCTTAAAAATGATCAAACAAATACTAAATCTTTATATATTTGCAACGATTTACAGCATGTTTTTATATACCCGTCCGATCCATGAAAATCGTAAGTATATTCTGTTCACGAAGCTTTTACTAATCAAAAAGTATTTCATGTTAATACTCTGAAGACAGTTGACTACGCCTTCACGAATAAAATGGACGTTTAAACACGCTGTATACTTTTAAAATTTAGAAACATCATACCATCATTTAAAGAGTTATTTTAAAATTCTTTATGTCTTTATATTTGAATTTAGAAGGCAAAGTTTGACTCGAAACGTTTACAACATCAATATAGTAAAATATTTCAATTAATATATTTCAATAGATTTAAGATAGTCTTACGTCTCGAACTAATTTACCTCTATTTCTCACTTTCCCGATACCCTTAATCCCTAATACTACGCCACCATACATCCTTCAAATCACTAGTTCTGCACCTAGTCAATCCTCGATAGGATTAACAATTTTAAATTCAATTGATAATGTACTAACGCATTTACTTAATAATCTTCTTGAATTTTTATTAAATTGTCAAAAATGTTAAATTCGTCAGTTTTATCAAAGTTACGAATTTTATTTTGGGTCGTCTTATGTTATCATCAATTTGCTGTTCGGCGAATGTAAAATAATTCACAATCATATTGTATATTATTATAACATACCTCAATTATTTTAATATGGTAGAAAAAATAATTTCACTAGTTGTAGCGTTCTTGTAAAACATTTTATTATAATATCATTTACGTGAAATTATATTATAATAAAATCAATATGCTAAACTTTTTACATTTTAAATGTACACTTATAATTATAATAAAATACTTTTATATTAACAAATATACGCATTTTAACATAGGAAAATTATATTGTGCGTCGGTTTGCTAAAATTCCTGGTGTGTTTATGTTGTTTATATATATAGGATATTTTTTCAGTCAGTGGCCAAACTTTCAAGAGTGAGTATACACTCTTAAATAAAAGCTACTTTTACTATGGCATCAACTATTCTACTTGGAAAAAAAATCAGTTAGTCCTTCAAAAGGGCTGGTTTTTTTCAGGTAAGAAAGATGATGCCATAGTAAAAGTTGCTCATGTTCAAGAATATATTTACTCTAGGAAGTTTGGTCACTGACTGAAAAAAACATTCTGTATATTAAGTTACAGATCTTTCAGTCGGAACATGTTCCAGTGACATTTTCGGGGTATGTTTTAGGGGAATGTGATAGCTTTGAGCGCCGTACGATGGGCGACCAGCGCCAACATCGAATCCCCCTCAAAACAGACCCGGTTCTCCCCTAAAGCATGTACCGATTAAAACAGGACATAATGCAAAATTATTATTACAATATTTGTTGTCTAAGTTACACGTCGTGTGTCATTTATTTAATCACCAAAGCTTAAACTAAGCAATGGTTGGAAAACCGGTCTTTTTCATCATTTATAAGGATTCCTTCAAGATTACAGATAAATTGTGCTTTGAAGTGTGAAATACGATATTTGATGTGAATATTATGTGAATGATAATTGAATATAAAATGTTCATATTACGATCATGTTGCTTATGTTGAATTTTTGGGACTATACTAATGTATTCCTTTCCAACGAACAGCTTTAAGAAAAGATGCTGAACTGCGGCTGTTGTATCGGCAATTTCGTTTTCAATGTTCAATTTAGGTATCAGATTTTGCAGAAAAATGGGCTCATGGACTTTTTTCACTATGTCCTTATAATTCAATATTGCTGGTACATAAAGCAAACTTTAACCATGCATTTTGATTGTGGATGATGCGCTAGGTTTGGTGTCATTCAAAATGTGCCAAAATCCCCATTTTTCCCATGCATTTTAACTGCATTTTCGAGTCGCAAGAAGCTGCATGCAGGCAGTTCAGTTGCAATCAACTTTATGAGTTTGCAAAATTTTGTTTGTATGGCCGAATGTGAAGCGTGTATGGGAATGTGGGTGATGTATGGGTGCAAGGAGCGATGCGTAGGACGGCGTACGAGGCCAAGCGTTGCGACTCCAGCCCGCTCCCTATACTATAGCAGGGTTAAGTTAACCCTTTACGTACGCCCGGAAAACAGCTGATGCTGGAAACCACAATAAAGTCTCATTAAAATCATATACTTCAAATTTATTACCGTTCCCCAGACTCGAGCTCGCCTAGTTGTGAATTTAGAATTTAGAACAACTCGAGTCATGTAACGTTAATAAACCCAGATTATAATATACTTGTCTCTCTATTCTATCTCTTTCTCACCCCGCCCGACCGCTCATACTACTACATAAAAGACCCAAAGCTAATCGCTATACAGTGTTGCCAGGTTGATTAAAGTATCAAATATTAACTCATTTTTAGGCTATATTGTCCGGAATCCGGTGGGCCAGGAAAAATGTAGAGCACTGAAAATAGAACTCGACGCTAATACAATACATAGAGTTGAAAATCGAAGTGTCGAGTGTCGAGCTGTAGGTATATATGTTTTCCCAGGTCTTACGGATTCCGGACAATATAGTCCTGGTGCTTAAGAAATTAAAAATCGAATAAGGCTTTTGAAAATTTAAAGGTTGATGAATAAAATACGTAAGGGGATAAAAGGGAGGAAGATAAAATAAGAATAAAAATCTGGCAATACTGTAATCACGATATCTACACTACTTCTATCTAGACGCAACCAAGCCAATAAAGCAATACCTCTAATCTACTAAGAAGGCGAATTCATTAACGTTGTTAATAATGTAAAGTATGATTGATTGAATTCATTGAAATATGATTACAAATTGTAATCAATAAAATCATACTACTTTAGGTCAAACTGATGGTAAAATTTGATTTAAAAAAGAAATTTCTGTTGTGTTAAGTTTAACTTTGAATAAGCGGTTTCAGCTCGGCTTTAGGTAATTTATAGTTGAATCTTTCATTGATGTTATTAAATTTATTTATAATTAATCTTGAAGGAACCTTATATAAATTGTTTTATTATTACAACCAATATATTGTCAATATTCTTATCATAAGAACATAATTCCCTGTGATCCATCATTCAAAACCTTTTGAGTAGCGTACATTATATTCTTAACCGTTCTAATATTTTGGCACATTATTCTGTGTGCGATAGAGCAAATTGAAGCTGAACCCTTGGATCACACATAACAAGACAATAAAATATGTAAATTCAAAAGAGAATAAAATACAAGTTAAAAAGTGTCAAAGTGTAAGATCAACTCACACCGAAACACTGCATTTTTAAGATTGCTTTTCAAAATTAATTCAATTCAATTAATTACATGATAAGTGTTTTCTTATATAATGAATAAAGTACGTGTATACGTATCATTGTAAAAGTTCGTATCTCAAGTTGCACCGCGCTGCACTGCGCATGTGCAGTAATTCATATGAAACGTTTATCTTTGTGTGTAGTGAATAAAGTTCAATTTTGAATTGCTGTCTTCGTTAAAACATTATCGTCGCGGTGTGAACTGACCCTAAATTACAAAAATAATTTTGGCAAAACGAGGTAACATAAGTAATGAAGCTATGTAAATACAAGGGATAATCTTGTTATATGTGACCGAAGGCTAAATAATAATAAATTAGGCTACGATTACTCGTATTAAAAAATAAACTTCCAAATCCAGCGCGCATTTTTTTATTATAGATTCGTTTATTTATTGATGCTAATTTTGACTCGTTCAACGTTGCGAGTAATGTACTGTTTAGAAGTTTAAATTTCAGAGTAATGATGCATCAGATTCAACTTCTAAATAATTAACAAAAGAAAGCGATTAGTATAATATAACAATACTAATAAATATAATAATATATATCACAGCACCATTAACAACATTTTGCTGTAAACATTACTTTTTTTTCGTGTTACAATCAAACAAACTTTCCTAATTTTTACAAATGGACACTTTGAAGTGATATGCCCATCGATTAAAGCTCAAAATCCATTTCTTGTCCATTATTGAAACGTGAATAAATCTTTCGTAAGCTGTATCAGTCTTTAGGTAGACGAACAAAACGAAGCGAACTAAGGTCGTGTCCCTAGCTAAATAACATCAAGCGGGCTTAACGTGTGAGTGTGATGTTAAGCGAGGGGCACTTTCGCACGGCCAAAGCGGTGTGGCGTAGAGCGCTGTAGCCGGCGGCGGTGGCGCCCTGGAGGGTGCCCCAGGGCTGGGCGTTGGGGACGTTGCTATGGGAGCGGACGGGCAGATGCCTTACCATGCCGCTGCTGAGCTGCTGCAGGATCCCGGACCCTTGGGAGCCGCTGAGGCAGGCCGACGGCCGGCGCGAGCGGATGGACTGCATTGATGACGTCAGAAGGAAGGGAACACTTGATGACGTGTTCGGCATCGACCCACCCTATATAACACAATATGTGTTAGAATATACACTATGTATAATAAACATAAGAATTAATAAAATTCCATGCCAAGTTATTTTTAAAATTGAATAATTTGAAGTACCTATATTTCAAAAATTGTGTTTGTGAACAAAATATAGCGAAGTGAAACTATTATAAATATTATATGGTCTTAAATAGCATAAATATTAAAAGTAAATAATTAAAATATTACACACAGTATCTATTTTATATAATATTCAGTTTGAATTAAAAAATTTCTGACAAGTCAAACATGTGGACTTAGAATATTTGCAAATCCATTATGTATTCCCAAATTATAATATAATACTAAAATTTACATAAAGGACACTGGGCATTTATACGGAACAATTTGCTACGGCGACCAAAGACAAAATTAGGATAGATGCAAGCGTAATTACACCTAGATTACAACGACACAGGTCGCATATTTGATTGAGGTAGGGTAAATTCTCATATATTTTAACTCATTTCAACGAATTTTCATATAAAACACGATTAACAATATATTGACGATCTCCAATCCTTCATGGTTCTGTATTAATATAATCACAGGAAATTAAATGTGATTGATAATTGTACAATCTATTATTATTTTGGTGTGCGGTCGACACTTTTGAAACAGCGGGTAATAAACGCCCAGTGTATTTTGAATGTTAATTGCATCGAAGTTCCACCCCAGAATCTGAAGTTAATGATTGATTAGAGCAACGTATTAAAATTTAAAAGCAACAAAATTATTTAGAATAGTATATTCAATTTCCATTTTCCATCCAATTTCGGTTTGTTTACATTCCAATATTTAACTTTAAACACGTAATAAACGAAGAGGTACGAATACACGCAGAGCGCAACTTAGCTTATTACTTACGTTTACGTTATTTGCTTTGTAAACAACTTATATTAAAACTTGTAAATAGTAAATACGGCATGCTTGTCATCGTAAGTACATAAGCAATAAGCCTTTATACTTGAAGAATTAATAGTTAATCACAAATCATTTTCACATTTACTAATTTAATTGTAACAAGCTTTAATTAGGTTTATAAATATACTTGAAACATATTGTATTTGCCTCATTATAAAGCACAATACGATGAAAATACGTTATTTAGTGTTTAGCGTTTATATGTTTATATGACAGTCTATATGTTGATGGATGGATGAAAACAGCAAATTTTACTTGATTATGATAAACATTCTTAAAGTTTTTATGTTACTAACTTACTAGTGTAAAATGTACGATGAAGTAAATCTAGTGAAAATGATTTGGGAAGGTTCAATTCTACGAACACACAGATAAAAGCTTTGTAATTGAAAAGATGTGTAAGTTGTGAAGAGGTTGTAAAATGTAAAAACAAATAAAATAATATCGCGAAGACGCATTAAGATGAGTTTATACGGGCAATTTTGAGCAATAATTGCTAGGCATGACTATGTGGAATAATTAGTGGAGCTATGCGGAGCAATTTAATAAAAAATTGGCAACTGTTACGGCAATATTACTTCTAGTTGCTCCATATATTCCATATTGCTTAATGTCACTGATACGAATTGGTTTTTTTTAACCTTAACTGCTCGTGTATTAAAAGTATTGTCCAGTTTCTCCTTCCTTTTTGCTCAATATTGTAGTTGCAAAGCATTTTCTATATTCATGGTTGTTGCCTTTGCCGTAAATTGCTTGATATTTTGTGACGTCGCAATCGACCATAATTGCTCAAAATTGATTAATTTTTGTTGCCCATATAAGCACACCTATAGACAGGATCATACTCACGATCATGCTCCGTGAAAGCTGCGTAGAAGAACAAATAGCAACAATAAGTAAGAGAGCCATATCCATTCGGCTGAGAGCCAGTACACCGAGACATTCGTACAGAACATCCTTCACATTAAACATATAATCTATTTGCGTCTCAGATACAATTAATAGAAGAGAACATTTAGTTGAAAGACATAGAAGAATACAGGATAGAACGCTTTGTGTTGTGTCGTGTGACACATGAATGAATCAGAACGATGATGACTTCAGGTAAGAACATAAATCACAGTCAATGGTAAGGACAGGTTGAAGGTTAGCGCGGACGGCCAGTCACCGAGTCGGGCTCATGCATCCGCCTCGTTGATAGCATGCAACCCTCGCTGTTTGTCGCCCCGCAGGAAAGGAAGTGTGACAGTATGATCGGGCCGAAGAGTTTGGCAACGTGTGGCAATCCCATTTCGTGCAAATGGACGAGTGATGACAATGAACAATGGTATCATCTCTCCCTGTCGGCTTGAGAGGACAACGGCGAAGAGAACATCGACAAGCCGTTCACATTCAGAAGTGGTATCGGGAATGCTGCGAGGCATTAGGGCGTCAGACTTACGCCGCAGTGCGAGGTCGATGGCACAGACAGGCTCGAGCCTGATCCACCTCTGCCCCTGTATTGGTAGGCCTGCCAAAATAACATCGTGACTACATCTTTGCTATATATCCTGCATAAATGCCCTAATTGGAATAGTGCTTGTGTGGGTTTTGCTTGGATAATTCGCACGCATACGTGTACATATAACTTACGGTTGGCGGCGAGAGGTTGACGGCAGAGCCTCGGCGCTCCTGCGGCCCAATGCTGGAGTGTCGGCGCGTGGGCAATCCTGAGCTGCCTCCGGGAGTGCCTCCTGGGGAGGAAGCGCAGGAGGGGGCAATACGGATCTTGGGAGTCATCAGAGTGTTGTCAGAGAGACGACGATTTGGAAAGGCGCTGGCAACGCGCAAGAAGTTGTTATCGTTGTTAGTCGAGTTGTTCGACCCGAAGAACCACTGCCCGATGCCTGTACCTAAAAATGGATAGTTAGTAAATCAAATTGTTATAATTTAATATATAGATATTTTAATCATATTTCATATAATATTGAGGATATTGTATGAAATATGATCAAAATATCTATATCATTCTACATCGGATTTAAGTTAAGAAGAATCGTAAACGAACCGTGAATGTTACTGTACTTTGATCGTATCGTATCGCGCTAACGTTTTGACAGATAGTTGAACCGCAGCCGCACCGCAGCCCAAGTGCAAACGCTGTCAAAACAAAAAGTTGATTCGATGCTACTTTTTCTCGCACGTTTCTGAAACGTTTCCTGTTTTGGTGTGTTACATTTTTGAGAATATGAGGTAAAAATTACTTGTAAAATAAAATAAAAATAAAAGTAAAATTGATTTACTATTGGAAGGACAGCGCGATACTATATAGCCGCACCGGAATCGAGCCGAAACTGAATCATAACCAAAGTAAAAATGTACCTGAATTTAAACGATAAACAATAGCGCGATTGGCCTGCAGGAAATCAAAAGTAATCATGTAAGATGAATTCATGGAGTAAAATTGAAATTTATCACGTTTCGTTATATCCATATAGAAATAAATATTCACTTTTAAATCCTCCAACGCTGCCCGTATTGGACGTAGGTGGTTTAGGAGCTAAACCTGCTATGGAGTTTTTACGAGCCATGTCTTCTGCGCTGGACGTCTTCCTTTGTTCCACACGGAGGTTAGGAATGTTGAATGGTGGCGCATTGTTCATATTGTCTGTGCTGATCTGATGACGTAGGGCTCGCCGTTCGGGGCTCGCGCGATTGTCTACCTTCAGGTTAGGCCGTTGCACCTTGTCTATATTCTCCAGCATGTCGTAGAGAATCTGCAACAAAATTCTTATTAATTTATAAATCACACTTTGTAAAGAACGTCTCTAAATACTGCTTGCGTAATTTATTGGTAGCCAATTGCCAAGAAACATTTTGTGCCGTAGAATCACAGATAAAAGACAGTGTGTCCACGACTGTATGGAAAAATTGTGGGCCGTTAAAGGGGACGTGCATATTTGAATTTGGATCGTTCTATGAAATCTATTTTTCTGTACGTAAGTATATATTTTCTAAACTGTGGTAGAGCTATAAAAAATCACTATTTCATAAAATAATTTACTTCGTTCGTTAGGTGAAGTTAAATTGCATCATGTCACGTTATGGGTAATTTTGCAAACTACTCTGTCCATGTTTAGTCAAGTTTCATTCAGTAAAGTTAACTTAGGCACAGGGGCGACACTCTCTACAAATGATAGCTCGAGCTCCGGCAAATGTCAGCCATGTCGACCGAAATAATTATAAACGTCGCGTCAGACAAATCTATCCTAAATATTAGGAAATTATATTTTCAATTATGTCACAGCATGAAACTACCAGCGGCCAGCCCCATGAACGAAGGCCTGGCTGGAAAAAACTCACGCCTCGCTTGCCGCGCACACATAGCTGCGAGCTGTCAATCGTGTAAGTCTTTCTATAATATTTAGTAAGCATATTAAGTAAACAAATAATATTTGGTAAACATCGCAGTAGTTTACATCAAGTGATATTTGAGGTAAGAGTTGAATGATATTACTAAATAACACCGAATGTACACGTGCATTCATTCTCAGCCTTCGACTGATATATTGAATGAATGAACAATTACTTTAGGTATTGCATATTCAGTATGAGAATATGAACATTTATTCGTATGTTGCTAATTAGCTTGAGCATAATAATTTTGATTGCCATTATCAATCAGTTTGGATATCATTAACGTTCTAAAGTGCATTATAATGAAAAAAGAATCTCGACCGGAACCGGCATGAAATAACTCTTGCGTTGTGTTTCAGCGAGTGAGTAAGGCTACGTTCCCACGAGCGGTTTTTTGATGTCGCAACAGAAAAAACAGCACTGTAAATAGAACTCTGTACAATAGAGTTAAAAATCAAAGTGTCAAGTATCAAATGGCAGATTTGACTGCTCTACACGATTTTCAGCTCTAATGTACTAGCGCAGAGTTTTGTTTAGAGTGCAGTATTTTCTGTCGCGACCACAAAAAACTACGTGTGTGTGTTGTGTGTATGTTACGCGATTACTACGCCGTTTGTAGACCGATTTTCAAAATTCTTTTTTTGTTGTAAAGAGTTGACTCCTGAATTGGTCCCATTGTCACAAAATGTTAGATCTGGTGATGGGATTCACGAGGAATCGAGAGAAGTCCTCAAAATTTATAGGGACATCGATAGTGATTTTGACTTCTTTCGAAGTAACTCGAGCATATGCTACCAAAAAGTGAAATGTGCCAAGGTATACCCTGGATCCAAAAGCACTGAACGGCATTTCTTAGTTTTTGCAGATACATGTTTGGAAATTTCAGCATTGCTTATTAAACTGCAAGCAAATGTCACTATTAAATAATCATCATCACTACCACCATCATCACACCATAAACCATGATATTATGTTGATATCTAGGTATTTCTCATAGTCTTTTACACCGATATCGATTTTTTTGAACATTGACAGGTCATGTTGCCAAAAAGTGAAATGTTGTGCCAAGGTATACCCTGGATCCAAAAGGACTCCAAAAAGGAATCTTCTTATTATGAAGTCGGTACCCAGCCCAAATAATTGTATAAATCCTTTGATATAAAAATCATTTATTTTAACACAACTACGTCCTTAGTCATACCAATAATATTTTAAAGAACTCACGTTCAAATTTGGTACCGACTTCAAAAATAAGAATATTGAGCAGAAATATAGTAACATTTTAGCAGAATTTAAAAGGTGAACTATTTCGACAATAAGAATTATTTCATACTTTTTAGTGATTTTAAGATTGTTATGGACTTTATTTTGGAAGTCGGATTCTATTTTTAAATATATTTTATTGGTTTTGAACTTTGCCGTCGAAATTATTAAATGCATAACCAAAGAATATATTACTAACGTATTTTGACTAAAGGCCCGGGAACGAACTGTCCATGGACGGTAATTGAATGTCATCAAGCGATCTGCTCATTTCCCGTTTCTGTTCCATAAAATAGTGTTTTTTACATCAAATTTATTTTCAGCAGGTTCAAAATGTAATAAAAAAACATGAATGTTTAAAAATATGAAAATACTCGATTATATCTACCTACATTTTAATTCAGGTGTCCATTTGAAGCTTGGTATTTTATCTACACCAATATTGTAATGAGAAAACATAATATTTTGTTTGTTTGTTTGATTGAATAGGTTAGGAAATTACTGGATCAATTTTCGTGTATTTTGATGACAGGTTACAGATTTAGAAATAGGGTTTTACTTTTATCGCGGGAATACGTACGGTTTTTGTGGGATATGCGAATTATCATTTGGCGAGTTCGAGGTGCGGGAAACATTTAATAGTAAAATATTTCCATTGTTTAGCATTTTGTTTAAGCGTGAACTTTTCTACTTTCTTAAGTATTTTTCCAGATGAATAACAATAAACGGTTGCACTGCGAAAATGTATTAATTAGACTAATCATTTCACTTGAACGACCTCTGTGCCTAAGTGGTTATAGTGTCGTGTGGTCACGAATTCGAATCGCGCCAAATAATAAAAAGTTTTCTATGTTCTTGGATCAGGGATTTGAATTAATTATATGTATAATTTAATAAAAATCTTAAATATTTTGTGTGTAGTATTAGGCCTGGCGCGCACTAGGCTGCCAGGCTGCGACAGCCTGTTGGACTTAATATGACGTTGGATGGGACCCACGGAGTAGGCGTTGATAGGAGCCCACACACTAAGCAGCCATAAATGTTCTGTACCTGGGTAACCGAGCTTTGCTCGTATCTGTATGAGATTAAAAAATATATAAATTATAACAAAAATGTTTTACCGGGGGTCGAACCCAGCACACTCCGAATATCCGAACAACGCAAAATTACACATATCAAACTGCCAATCGGACTGATACAATATTAGAGTCGAAATTATTGCTTGACGAAAGTAAAAACATGTATAGCTTAAAAATGCGCAGTTTCCGGCAGACCTTGCTAGATCGTATTTTACCCCAAAACTTCCTGCATAATAAATTTCATGGTAATACTTGCAGCCCGAAACCGATTATAAATATACAGATTGTCTCGTTCGAAGTATAAGATATTATGCTATTTTTATGTTATATTCTACGTTTTCTGTCTGCCAGAGCCTGGCTACCGTAGCCTGGCTGCTTATGTGCGCTCGGCCTAAAAGTAGTGAATAATATAATATATCCGTTGTCTGGTACCTGTGATACAAGTTCTTTTGATAGTATAGGGCCAGATTGAAGTAGTGTGGAAGCAACCATCAATATTATTTTATTTTATTTAAATTATTCTTTTATCCCTTTTTACGGTCAAATACTCAAATGGCAATCAAAATTGAGAGCCCTCCTGGTCACAGGCTGTCGCTGCTAGCCGAAACGACAAGACAGCATGTGACTTGAGCTAGTAATGTGCCAACTCGGAAAACACAAAACTCGAAGTTAAAATTCACGTAACTCGGGTTGAACTCGAGTTAAGATGGAGGAGTGAATGTTTTTATTTTTTACTAATTTACTTCCTCAGCTTCGCAGTAATAGTTACAAAAATCCCGGTAAAAAATACAATAAAAAAAATGTTCGGTAGCAGGCGGGCAGGTGGTAAATTACATTTATTTTTGTACGATTTATAATTTGCAAATATGGTTTTTTTTGAAATTTTATTTAATTAATTTTATTATTTTTTAATAATTTATTTTATATTAGATTTTTTCGTTTATCCAACTCACATTTGGTCGATTAAAGTAAAAAAAATACAATTTGAATGCATTGATTACAAATTTATTCGAATTATTTAATTAAAATGGTTGTAATTATTCCTGATTAAATTTAAATACATGACATATGTATATTTTCGAAATCTCATTTTAATTTCCTTTACTTTGATACCCTACTATCGAGTAGGGTATCAAAGTAAGGGTTTGGTTATAAACATTTTTGAACTACTTACAATTTGGCGCCAAAATCGGCCTTTTTTATTTTTTTATAAATTAGCTATCTAACCACACTTGGGTTTTTGAGACAAATCTAACCTTAATTATGGAAATGCATCTAGCCGTTTGGAAGATACGTGGGATAAAGGATAAATTCCTTACAAATATACAAGATACGCGCGAAAAACTTAACCCAGTCGGGTAAAAAATGGAACAGACAAATTATATTTTTATCTGTTCAAATTCTTTCATTTTTATATTATTTACCAGCTGCTGCCCGTAGCTTCACCTACGTAAATACAGTATCCCAAAGGATCGCTGTACTTTTTCAGGATAAACAGTAGCCTATGTTTTAATCCAAACCCTAAACTACCATACCAAATTTCATCGAAATCCATCTAGTAGTTTTTCCGTGAAACAGTTACAAACCTCCATCCATCCATTCATCCATCCTCACAAACTTTCACATTTACAATATTAGTAGGATTTATACTATACTGGGAGAGTTATATCTACTAACAAATTAAAAAAAGGGAATTATGGTTTGAAATGGAATCAATTATTTATGTATTTTTGGATTGAATTTTAATTAAAAAATATATTTATATTTACTATCAATAAAACTGTATAATTTTAAAGCAGTCTTTTCAAAATAATATCAGACTAACATCATTATGTAGATATGTAAACTTATAGGCTCATAATTGTTATATTATCACAATCACAATATTAAAAAAAAATAGCTTATTAATATCACAAGGAACATTTTTGCAATACTTAAATGAAATGTAGATAATGTAGTCCTAATAATATTTTACTTAATTGTTCTTATAAAGGAAAATGATACTAAAAACAAAAGGAAAAACTCGGTATTCGAACTCGGAGAGAATTCAACTCGAGTTAACTCGAGTTAGTTACTCGAGTCGACCACCACTAACTTGAGCGTCACTTAATTTTACTAACGTTCCAGACTGCAGTATTTTGTAGACTGGTTTATAAAATTATGTTTAATTACTTGTATTTTATTCTATATTATTGTTATTTGTCCATATAACTTTATAATGGGTTCTTAATTAATTATAAAATGGTTAAAGAAATATCATATTTCCGGTCAGGCATGAGAGAGCACAAAATAGCTTACAAAAGAGCCGGATAGTTCAAAAGTTTGTAGCAGCTCATTTTATACGGAGCGACAGAGACAAAACATGCAAATGAGCTATCTGACACTAAATTGTAAAACAGGTCCTAATTAATAAGGTAAATGCGTTGAACTGTTATAGATAGAACCCCTACAAAAATCTACATTTAGACGCGGTATCAAAACGTAATAAGCCATAATAATAGTTTATAAAATTAGTTAGAGCGAAACTGTATTATAATTATAATAATAGTAGATAATTCATCATTGGAGTCCACAAGACCACAACTAAATCTCATGTTGGCCTACTGGCCTAAAAACATTGTTTTAATCATATTAATGAATTAATAACAACGATTCTGGTTTACGATACTTGCATCATAAACTGTTGTCGCTCGCGGCAAATATGAAATATATAATGTAGATACTATATTTGCTTTTAAAATAATTATTGAGTGAATCCTACGAAGTACGGACGCGGTGGTCAAAGGATGAAGGAGAACTTAAGTGATGGGATTCTTGTTTTTCTAGGGAAATGGCACACGATTTATGAGAAAGACATAGAGGTTGTGGTCATACTGTATATGCGAAGAACCTTTTGCAAGACACGTAATATCTACAAAACCGCAGGAGACTAGCGTAGTAGAAATACATTTCAGTGTAGTTAGTGCACATGATTCAGTATGTAAGAACTTAATGATGAAATATAAAATTTTCTTTTTAATTTTAAGACATATCCTACATTTATAACTTTATATACTATACATTGATATAATATAGGTAATATAATATTATGAAGATAATGGTGATACCTATACTTAAAACCACGAGAGAGAATAATTTCTCTATGTAAACAATAATCGTCTGTCAAAATGAAAATATTATATCCAAATTCATTGAATCCAAAGTAACATACATTCGAAACTATTAAGCAATTTTTCTTGGACTGATTATCATAATCTAGCGCCTGACTCACGCCTGACTGAGCGCCTGGCTGTGTTTGGCGGAAAAAAGCACTCGGATGATTCGTAAGCAAAATCGCGATCGCTAAGCAGTAAGGCTGTCAACTGCTAAATGCTATTTTCCTCTAGGAGGCTCATACAAATATGCTGACATTATTGTTAATATTAATAATACTTTAATTTAATTGCACAAAATACTAACAACTGATTTCAAAACAAAAACAAAACAAATAAGCAAAATGGCGGATTGAAGCGGTATTGAAGTTAGTACACGACGTGTCCGGCCGACAACAGTATAGTCCGTCTTTCAGGACTAGCAAGCGTTGTCAAGTGCTTTTTTCCGCCAAACACACCCATTATTGGTCAATCATCGGTAAGGCGCCATTTTTAAGTAAATTTAAATTTAACAGATTTGTTATTGAAGTTAATGACGAACTACGGAGTAATTAAACTGTTTATTCAATTTGAATCAAAGGATGCGAACAACATTTAGGAAATGTTTATTTAAATTTTTTATTCTGTCTCATAAACTCAACTTATAATAAGCTCCCCGCACGGTGACGGTGGCGGTTTCATTGAAACCAGGCCACTTAAGCAGGAGTTATTTTATAGTGCCCAAGTGTGTGCGCTGTACACAAGACCACTCCCTCTTCCTTCACTCTCGAAACCCAGAGGAACGGACAGACCGATACGACTTCAGGCGGAGGACCGACTTTATACATGCCTATCGGACATATGGATCATCTTTCTTGCTAAATAAAACCTGCTATAATACAATTACAATCAAGTCCCGACACGCTAAAACTGTCAAACTTGTATTCTCGTAAACGTTAAAGCGGCGTCAAACGCCTCCTAATTGGTCCAAACTTCACAAAATCAGTTTATGATAAGAAGTAGCTTCACTTATTATACCAATCAAAGTAAAATGAAAATCTACTTCAAATACGAGAATTGAGGTTCAGGTGATACGCCTGCATTGTCCTAACCAAACTTGGAAATAATATTTTTTGTATCTTTAAAAGCGGGAATCGAACCGACGACGAGTCGCGAGCCAAGCTTTAGAGCTTTAGGCTTAGGCCAATGAAGACTGTTAAACTCGACTTATAAGGCTCCATTAACGATAACTAGATTAAGATTAGGGACCATCGTATAATCTAAACAATGGATTTTTAATGTATCTTCGAGAATCATAAATTGAACGGTCTTAGACGTCTTAAATTATACTTAAAGATAAACTTATTGTTACAAGGCTCTTTTATACTTTCATTACATCTCAGGCTCTTTTATAGAAAATACTAGCAAAACGGGCAGTTGGATCACCTAATCGATCATGAATAACCAACAGAATTACAAAAGCCTTGCCAGAAGAATGATAAGACCTACATTGTAGATATTTGTTGCAACAAAATCTAGTATGAGCGTATTTGCACGTATATAATATCATTTAGTCTATCCATACTCTATTATATGGTTATTTTTATTACTGTCGAAGGCAGTAAAAGTCGAGAGATTATGAATAAATATCATATGGTATCAGTTTCTCTGCTATTGATATAAAATATTATAGACACGTTTTCAGGTAGCAGATATCTTCTACTTTATACTTTAAACGAGACGATCTTGTAAATATAATCGGTATCTCGACAACGGCTACCATTTTACCATGTAATTTCGTATGCAGGGAGTTTTGGGGAAATCTGAGAATCTGCGTATTTTTAAATATATCAATAATTTCGATTCTCTTACGTCAGTCTGATTGGCAGCTTGGTATGCGTAGCTAAGTATAATTTTTGCATTGTTTAAAAATTCGGAATGTGGTGGGTTCGAATCCCGGCAAGATTATTGTTGTGATTCCTATTATTTCTTTTTTATTTATTTTTATTATTTTATCGTTCTACTAAAATACCGAGCGAAGGTCGGTCTCCCAGGTACTATATATTAAAATGAGATGTACAGCTACTGACTGACTGACGTACCTACGCTTAATGGTAATGCTAATGGTAGAAACGTGGAATTAGGACAGTAGTTTTTGGTAGAAACGTGAAATTTGGACAGTACTTTTTGGTAGAAACGTGAAATTTGGACAGTAGTTTTTGGTATAAACGTGAAATTTGGACAGTAGCTTTTGGTAGAAACGTGAAATTTGGACAGTAGTTTTTGGTAGAAACGTGAAATTTGGACAGTAGTTTTTGGTAGAAACGTGAAATTTGGACAGTAGTTTTTGGTATAAACGTGAAATTTGGACAGTAGCTTTTTGTAGAAACGTGAAATTTGGACAGTAGTTTTTGGTACAATCGTGAAATTTGGACAGTAGTTTTTGGTAGAAACGTGAAATTTGGGCAGTAGTTTTTGGTAGAAACGTGAAATTTGGACAGTAGTTTCAATTTACAATATAGACGCGTACTAAGAAGGAATTATGAAAAACTCCACCGTTAAAGGGGTTGCATTGTATTTGGTCCCGCAGTTATTATGACGCAGAAATTAGATAAAATGGTTTTTCGAAATTCACCCCACGGGGGTGCAATGGGGATCCACGCAGACGAAGTCACGCGAAAAAGCTAGTATCTAATAAGCGTTTGAAGTTACTCGTACATTATGTCCTAATTTCACAGGCGCCAGTTAGTATTAGTCGTTTGTCAAAATATGAGGCCTTCTCTTTCATTAATACGAAGAATGAGGAGGAATGAGAGAGATAACATGATATTTAATCAACGATCAACTTTGGCTTTGGTGAAATTGGCACTAAGGATAACAAACCATCGGTTGCATTAACGAACATAAACGCGGAAGTTTTAATCACATGTGATTAGACAGAAAGTTTCAGGGCCTTTAGTCAAGATGCATTTGACAATTTCGACGGCGAAGTTCGAAATCAAAAATGTATGGGATTTGACATAAGGCATCGCAAGCTACATGTCACTTAACGATGACTTATGTCAAATCCCATACATTTTTGATTTTGAACTTATATTTTTTTAAATAAATGGCGTCGGCTTATAACCATTTGCCAGTGTCAAGTTAAAAAGGTGGGAAGCGTAAAGTTACCCTTCCGATTTTTGCGACCGCGACGCAAATCCGCAACACGCGACCGCAACCAGAAAACCAGCAAATCTTAGAGCCTCAAAGGGGGCCTTAGACAAAGGGCAATGTCAGAACGATTGCGAAGTTGTTAAAGAATTATTTCTAAGCAAAAAATTAAACTGACTTCCAAAATGAAGATATATTTGAGATCAAAGTGGCCAGTACGACAAAACGCCAATTTCATAAGTAACGACCTAATATTTCTCTACACAATCTTCATAATTTTGAAGTCAGTACCAGCCAACTTAAACGTGAGCTCTATAAAATAATGATTTTCCAGGATATTGTTTGGTCTGGTACCGACTTCAAAATAGTGAAGATTGTGTTTACACATTTTTTTAAATTTTCTCCAGAAACCGTTAGAATTTTAGCCGAATTTAAAAGGGGAATTATTTAGAAAATAAGATTTATTTCATACTTTATGTGTATTTTTACTTTGGAACGGAGGGTTTAATTTTTTGTTTAAAAATAATAATTTTTCCCTTTTTAGTCAATTTGTTATATTATTATTTACACATTTTAAGAACTTTTAAAATAAACGATCGAATGTAGGTATAATTGAAAACGCGCCAAGCTTCCATTAGGTAATGTATATAAGATGATGATGATGATTACTGTAATTGACATATTGCTTGCAGTTCTTTAAACAACGAAATAAAATCCCAAACATGTATGTATAAGGAGTCAGGAGTTCTGTTCAATCTTTTGGATTCAAGGAGCAAAATCTTGCTGTTTGGTAGCATATGCTTGGGGACTGCTTCAGAAAAAGTAAAAATTACCATATGTGTCCATATAAATTTTGAAGACTTTCCTCGATTCCTCATGGTCCCCACCATCAGGTCACCACTTTGATGTCAAAAAGACTAATTTGAGATTTGTTATTGATTGTACTGTAGGTTCTTTAGGTTAAGATTGTACTTAATTTGAGATTATACCCCATACATCAAAAAAAAAAAAATTTGCAAATCGGCCCACAGACGGTGGTGGAGTAATCGTTGAACATACAAAAAAAAAATACAGCTGTACATATAATCGCCTCCTTTTTTTGGAAGTCCGTTAAAAAATATATACAGCCGAATGTATACCTAACCACCTCCTTTTTTGGAAGTCGGTTAAAAATGTATGGAAGCAACCAAGTGGTTTAGCGGCCAAATGTGTAAATCCCATACAATTTTTATTTCAAACTTCGTGATTGTAATTAAAGAAGTCTTATACATGCAAAGGATGAAAAAGTCCATCTTTTTATGTAGGAAACTATCAAAAGGTCAGAATTGAAGAAACATCAAGCGACTTTGATCGCTTCGTCTCTTTCTAGATTATTGAAGATTTTTAAAAAGACTTTGTTTTATGAACGCCCATTTTTTTCTTTCTACTAGCTTTTTTCCGCCGCTCAACCCGTGTTTATCAAGTATCCCATGAGAAAACTGTACTTTTTCAGTATAAAAAGTAGTCTATATGTTAATTCAGAGCCAAATCAGAGCTAAACCTTTAACTACTACAAATTTCATCAAAATCCGTTTAGTGGTTTTTGCATGAAAGAGTCATAAACCATCTATACTCACACACTTTCACATTTATATTGTAATGGGATCTCTATTCGCTATATCCGTTGCCAGTGCATCAAATGTAAAATATTATAATAATAGTAAAATTTCATAACCATCACATTTAGATTTTATATGAATAATTAAATGTTGAATTTTATTAAGGTGTTTATTCAATTGTATATCTAATTAAAAATAATGTTAAAGTTCAGTTTTATTTAGAAATAATTTCGAACCAATCAAGAAATGTAATCAATTATTTCAAAAAGAGGAATAAATAATGCTTAATCGGTATTAATAATTCTAATCTGAAATTTTCGATACTGATCTGGTCTGTAATACACCAGCGACCCGTAAAAACAAAGCGATCTGGTAACCAACGTTCCGCAACACATAACAATCAAACTGCGCAGTTCGGTTGAAGTTCTAAAAAGTTCGGAGTTTTGCCGGAAATTTTATTCAGCGACGTTGTTGTATTTGTATTTCTTTCAAAATTTGTGTAATTTCGGTTTTTAATGGGTAATAGTGGTAGAATATTAACCATTAGATATTCGTTGATGTGGGCAAGTAGTACAACTACAAAAAGCGTGCTAATTTGTGTTTTCTCCAAAACTCCTTAGGAACTTTCAGTAAATATTCTACCACTTAATACTGAATCGATTGACTTGACTCATTGACTGCACTGACTATTTAATTGGACTTTGACTAGACTTTGGACTTGACGATTTAGTAACACGGTTTTGAAAATTTTAACGAAAATTCTATTTCCCGCCTTTTTAACTTGACACTAAAAATGGTTATAAGTCGACGCCATTTATTAAAAAAAAGTTCAGTTCGAAATCTAAAATGTATAGTATTTGACATATGTCATTGCTAAGTGACATATCGCTTGCGATGCCTTATGTCAAATCCTATACATTTTGTTTTCAAACTTCGCCGTCGAAATTGTCGACTGCCTCTTGACTAAAGGCCCTCATCACTTGATGTAGTAGACAAGAAGAGTTTTAGTAAGGGTCAGCTCACACTGAAATGACACCCGTCGCGACGCTGCGCTGCATTTTTAAGATAGCGATTCAAAATTAAACTATTCACTACAAAGAAGATACACATTTTGGTGCGGCAACAGCATCCTGCAGATGCTGTGCGAGATTTGGCTGTCCCATTCAGGACAAATGGTTGAAAATCCTAATGAGAGTTAAAAAAGGATAAGTTTACTTAACAAATTATTTAATAAATCAATGTAATTGTAATTCATTCAATGTGTAAAGATTAGAGTAAGTAACAATTAGGTATTTTGAGTAGGTATGTATTTTTATTTAATGTGCGTATAACTTAAAAAATCTATGGATGTAAGTCTGAAAATAAATGATGATTATTACTATTATTATTAATAAACACCCATGATACAGAAACACAGAAAACATTTTGTTCCTTCGGCGGGATTCGCGCCCTCGACCTCCGGCTTGTGCACCGACGCGCTAACAACTGAGCCATAGCGGTCGTATATAATATAATCTATATACAGTCTGTAATTTACTGGTGAAATAACTTACCTCCATAAGACTGGAGAACTGGTCGACTGTTAACATCGGGTTGACAGTCTGCGGCGCCAGCGACGGAATCATCTTGGTGGCCATGACGTTGGTTGTCAAATTGAACTTCCTCTCCAATAGCATCACCTTATATAGCTCTGCAATGACCATGAGTATTACACACACATCCTGTATAATATATCCATCGAAATATATATAGGTGAGGGGATATTCCACATCCATCCTGTATATACACACATCAAAAAAAGTTATAGTTTTTACTCGGCACAAAAATTCACGTTTTTAATTTCTTATTAAACATCATAAAATAAGCTACCAATCATCCATTAACTGTATATAAAATTCTTCACAGATGTTTAGATTCTTAGACTTTTATGATGTGTGCATTTTGTTGAATAATATTATGGATATACATTATACATTCGCTCATACACATACTTAAGCGTCATATACACTAATATAATAAAGAGGAAAGATTTGTTTCTTTGTGTTTGTTTGCATTGAACACGCACCGAACTACTGAATCAATTTTGATTAAGCTTGGCACATATATAGAATAGACCACGATGAAGGTCATAGACTACTTTTTCGCCTGTACGATTCTCCCGGGACTTTTGCGCGTACGAAGTCGCGGGACTGTTTCGTGGTTAAAACAGAACTTACCATTTCATAACATAGAATTAATATTTTTTTTGTATATATTTCAATTGCATTTGTTTTACATTATATTTTAAACTAGAAAAAATACTAATTATGATTCATTCCAAAAAGTCACCTGTATAATCAAATTGCAAGTTTCGCATAGCATTCGCATAGCAAATCAATACCATACAATTCGCAGAACTTATAATATGACTAGCTAATTCAATGATCACTGGACTTGTACCAGTCAGGAGAAATAACTTCATTCTCTTCCACCTCCCTGTCCCTCAATACCGGATGAGGTACCCCCTTCTTGATCTCATAGAGCCTCGAAGCTTCGAGTATCCTGAGATCAAGAGGGAGTATCCCCGCCAGCAGCATTGCAGAGTTCAGGGAGACGGTCCGATACGCTCTGCAGATCTTCTGGGCAAAACCCCGTTGGACGGAGTTGAGCCTTTTCTGGACCCCCATCTTTTCCACGGTGGGTGCCCACGCTGCCGATGCATACAGAATGGTCGGCTCTATCACGGCCATATATATCGTTTTTACAATTTGGGGGTTAAGCCCCCAACCTACTCTAGCGGCCTTTGCCAGCTGCTTATATCTTTCTATTGCCTTTTTGCATACGTTGCCTACATGCGAATTAAAAGTAAGACCCCTATCTATGGTCAAACCTAACACCTTGATTTCGTCGCAGTACTGTAAAGATACACCCCCCATTCCGAGACGAGGCACGTCATATATTAGCTTTCGGGTGCTTAGTAGAGCGCATGTTTTGTGGGGGGCGAATTTGAGCTTGTTCAGCTCCCCCCACTTACTGATTTTATTTAAGACCCCATTTGCCTTCCTCTCTATCTCTAGGGCAGTATCACCCTCAAATACTAAGACTAAGTCGTCGGCAAAAGCTTGACTAAAAACATTCATCTCCTCTAACATCCATAGCAGGGGGTCCAACAAGAGGTCCCACAGGATCGGTCCTCCTATGGACCCCTGAACGCACCCCTTGTTGGTCTCCCTGCTCACTTCCATTCCAGCATATCTCACATTCACTTCTCTTTCGCTCAGATAGTTGCTGATCAGCCGCCTCAGGTTCTCCGGACACCCAACCTCAGCTAACCTAACCTTTATGGCCGGCCACCAAGCACTGTCAAAGGCCCCCTCTATGTCCAGTGACACCACGACAGAAATTTTCTTCTCCTCCCTCTGTTTTCTGACGTGGTTCACCAACCTATAGAGGGCGTCTTCGGTGCTCCTTTGGGGCATGAAGCCATATTGGTTAGGGCTGATCTTGGGCAGCAGGTAGAACCTAAGTCGGGCGACCAGCATCTTCTCGAAGATTTTGCCGAGAACAGGTAAGAGGCCGATCGGGCGATAGGCTTTTGGTACCCGGTACGATTCCTTGCCCGGCTTCCTTAGTACCACCACAGTCGCCCGCTTCCACTGTTTGGGGAAGCAGGCGACGGTGAGGCACCTATTCAGCAGAGCAAGGAACCATTCCGGGTCACATTCCACAGCGCGTTGGCAGATGTCCGACGTGAGTCCATCCGCCCCGGGGGCCTTTTTGGGGTTGAAGGACCTTACGGCTCTCTTCAACTCCTCCATGATGAAAGGAGGGTCGTCCGGACCCGTCGGCGGTTCGGAGTCCAAGGACTCCGCCCGCCGGCGCGTCCGCCGATGTTCCTCTCTTTCATCACTTTCCTGGTCCCGGGGGTAGAAGGTCTCCGCCAGCCATTCTGCGGAGCTTCGGGCGTCGAGGGTTTCACCGTCCCTCGTAAGGGGCAGATCCTCCTCCCTCCCTCTGACTCTGCTCAACACCCTGTAGATGCCCTCCCAGACCCCCTCCCTATCCTGTTTCCGGCAAAACTCCTTCCAACGAATAGCTTCATATTGAAATTAAATCCTTATCTTTAGTCTATTGTATAATAATAATTGTATTTTTTTTAAGCCTTCAATACATATTATTTATACAGGATAATATTCTTTAAAGCTTTTTCCTGTGATACGAGAATGGCAATAGTATCTGTAGGTATATGTATTTTTTTTATAATTGTAGGCTTATGATCATGTACGATAAAACAAATATACAATAAAAAAATTAAAGCATTCTAAATTTTAATTACATAAAAGTAGTTTTCAATTAAATTGTAATATGATCGATCACATTATTTAAACAAAAAAACTTATTTTAACGTGTATATATTTTGTATTATTTGAGGTTATTCGCTTTAAAAAAAATTGTATGTTGTCTTTGCCAACTTTTCACCGAATTTAGTCACAATTGAGAAATTTTTGACTTTTATTCGGTTGAAAACAAAGATTTCATAACTAAAGAGATCCTTTTTTCATCCTTTTTTCCATCTCGTATGATTTTTTTTTCGTAAAAAAAAATCATACGTGAAAAAGTTACGCCATGGATTTTGCATTTTTTTCTTAAATTTGTGTTATTTCGATTCATAATGTGTAATGTTGGTAGAATATTAACCATTAAATATTCGTTAACGTGCACAAGTGTGGGTAAGCGGTACAACTTCTAAAAACGTGCTATTTTGAGTGTCCCTCCAAAACTCCCTAGGAACTTTCAGTAAAGCTTCTACCACTTTACTGAATCGACTGACATGACTCATGGACTGCACTGACTATTTATTTGGACTTTGACTAGACTTTAGACTTTTTAAACGGGCAATTGGCCCACCACACTTACCCACCACTGCAACTCCTGTGTAGCCAGGATCGACAGTGGTAACCAACCGCAAAAACCCTTTGATATGATCTCAGGGGTGCCCGGGGACATGCTAAATCTGTCTTGGAACCCGCATCGAAATTAATCAGAAGATTGTAGGAGGAGTAGGAAGTATTCCAGTTTCCCTCCCCGAGCAAAGCGGGAGACAGCAAAAATTGTGATGACAAAAAGTCAGAATTAAAGGGGAAGCACCACGGGAATAACATGTTTTTTCTTTTTTTTCTTTTTTTTTTATGACTACAAGACAGAATGTAATTAAATGTTTTAATTTATAATATGACAGTTGATTACAATGTATTTATAATGACAAAAAAGTGTTGCATTATTTCCAATAGTACTTATGACAAAAACGTTTGAAAGCTCGGAAGTTCTTCGCACAGCCCACGAGATCTTCATAGTACACAACCCTAGAAACACAATGGACGCTGTTCAACATTTCGATTCTTTCGTCATACCAGAGATCACACTCCCAGAGTATGTGATGAGCAGTTTGTTCATAACCTTCGGTCTACCTTCGATCGAACACTCGCATAGCGGAGACGAGACTAATGTAAATCCAAATAGTTTCGCTTTAAAGTTTCCGTGTCCTGTCAAAAATTGAGCGACGTAGTGGTCTATTTCTATCCATTGCTTCGAGAGTCGATCGCGTACCGAAGGGAAGAAATTATATACTTTATATAATTATAGACTTTAGACTTGACGATTTAGGAATACGGTGTTGAAAATTGAAACGAAAGTTCTATTTCCCGCCTTTTTAACTTGAAACTGGCAAATGGTTATAAGCCGATGCCATATATAAATTAAAAATAAAAGTTACGCCATCTTGATTTTAGAAGACTGTTTAGACTGTGGAAAGCTAATTTTAAAAATGTTAAGATGGCAAATATGTCAAACCTAAATGGTCTCAAACAAGCGGTTGTTGTAGACACTTTTTGCCCGGGCTTGCCTCTTCATTAATACAGGTTTTTTTTAGTCTGTGATCAAACTTTCAGGAGTGAATATCCTCTTGAATTTAAGCAACTTTTACTATACTATCAACTTTCCTACTAGAAAAAATATCTGCTGTTTCGTACAAAAGGGCTACGGCATATATAGCATTTTGTAGGAAACAGCTGTTTTGTCAAGTAGGAAAGTTGATACCATAATAAAAGTCGCTTATATTTGGGAGTAAACTTTTCAAACAGTATATACGTCTATGGTTGAAAGCGAACGGCACGGACTACCTACTATTTCCTTCTCCTTAACAATATACTTACGGACTACGCGATTCACTACATCGGGATCACTCAGTTTCATGATCAGCAGCGTGGGGATCACTTCACTCAGAATGTGACACTTCTCCAGACGCGGCAGAATCTTCTCGAAGAAGCCCAGCGTCAGGCTTATGACCTTCACGTCACTCTGGTTCTTGTCTACCACGACCTTAACTTTGCCCAGCACTATCATGTACAACTCCTTGTCCGGTACGAAGTCGGATATGTTTTGAATGGCTATGAGTGAAGCGGTCTGAAAGTAAGAGAGTGTATTAGATTGGGGGATATGTGAGGATTTTATAAGGAGCCATTGCTGGAGTCTGTTAGGTGTGTGGGCTGAAATTGTTTTGTATAAAACTGCGTGTTGCTGGCACGGCGACACATTACTCGCCATGTTAACAACAACAGTCTGATCGAATTCTAAATTCGCGGTCGTGGTCGCTGGTTCGAAACACAAGTCTCGTTTTGGTATAGGTATTGTATGTATAATTTTCAAGACAGGTCCTCTCTGTAAAATTATACACACAACATCGTACATTCTTATTTATGTAGCATCTGATAAGTGATTATACTAATTTATTTTAGGATAGGCTGTATTTATTGTGGCTTTGCGTCATAAGTGTACGTCAATACCGGTGCGCGTCCCTTACGCGCTACGCAGTTCCTGGCGAAAATATTCCGAGTTATGAACTAGACGTGTCTCGGATAAATTTTCAAAGTGTATCTACTAAATTAAAGAGATATTTATTTCTTTCTATCTTTTATTAAATTTGAGTAATACTCATTGAGAAATATAAATATACTTTCTACCACATTACAATGATTATTCTAATTAAAATACTGCCAGGATAGTTTATGATGTTTTTTGCCAATGAACTGTTGCGGACACCTATGTGCCAATTTAACCTTATTACTATCGAAATAAGGTCGACTATACGCTATATTAGCAACTGTATTCTACCTATAAAATATAAACCAACGCTCACATAATATTATTTATAATCGCAACGGCTTTGGCGTTCGTTGAGCCGTGACATAATGGGAAGATTTTCAGCCAAATTATCCTCCTATTATGATTATCTTTATATACAAATTATCATCCTACTGTGATAATTACTATTGTCAATGGTAAGAAGAAAGTAAGGTATTGAAGTTCAATTACAATTACAATATTCAAGTTCAATGCCTATATTTGCTAATTCCATATAATATAAGTTAAGATATTATTATTTTTGTAGTTGCTTTTGATATATAATCTCGGTATCTATTATTATTAAAGAGCATATATTATTTATATTTTTCGCCTTTACCGTCTCTACTTAATTATACTGAAACGGAAAACTAAAGGGATCCTCCATTATTTAGACTATTTACAGGTATTTTAGACTACGTATTATTAAATAATAACAAATAAATATTTAATTACCAAAAAACAATCAACAGTAATTTATGAGTAGAGCTCATAGTCACCTAGTAGAGCTTATCGCCTTATCGGCTCTTCCACAGATAATTTTATCCACACATAATATTATCTATACTAATATTATAAAGAGGAAATATTTGTTTGTTTGTTCGCATTGAATCAGCTTTGAAACTAATGGACCGATTTTGATGAAATTTGGCAAAGATGGACCACGTGGTCGGTTATTTTATAGCGTATAAGTCGCGGGCAGTAACTAGTAAATATATACAACTATAAAATAAATTGAGTAACTAGAGTACAATTATAACGGTAAGATTTTGTAATAGCAATGCAAAATCGTGTGTGTGTATGTGATTTTATAGATTTTTGCGATATTCCCTGTTATAATTTAATACTGTCTACCATTAGCGAAGGCTGATTCTCCATCAAAGGGAAGCCATAGCCTGCATATTATGTGAGATCAGTTGCAGAACTCATTTTAACACCTATCTTAAGGTAGTAGTTAGGTTAGTACCGCTGACAAAAAAATTGTCGTGTTCGTAGTAAAAGTATTCATGATGTATAAAGCAATATTGGAGGTGACGAAGTTTCAAACTGACTAACTTGTAACTTGTTTATGATTGTTATAGTATCTTAATTAAACGTGAAGCCGGCGTGAATCGTGTGATATGCACACGTCGCTACTGATACTAATTTAAACGTCTTTCTTTATTAGAAGCCTCACTGTATGCTTCCTTTAATTGATAAAAAATACTCTCACCTGTATCTGATGAGCATTGCTGTCCATGGCAGTGAAGAGTAGAGGAAGAATCTCGTTATGGACATCATCCTTGGTGCACTTCTTGATGATGATGTGTAGGTTCTCCAGTAGAGTGACAGTCGCTTGTACGCTCTTTGGCGAATTCATGAGGTGTCTGAAGTTAATTTTTCTAAATTTGAAAATAGTTTGTTTCGTAAATTGTAGGGAGGAAATTAAAGATAATGTTTTCAGAAGAAGGAACTAATAATAGAAAATAATTGGTAGAAATTTTTACCAGGAGTAGAGTTAAGGGCCCAGTTAGATGAGGCGCGTAGTCGCTGAGTCGTGGTGACTGCACCAAAGCGTACCTCATATAAAATCAGTCATATAAAAGCGCCCTAAATGTTGGTTTATTTGACAGGTTGACTTTAATACAAAATTTCGTTTGAATGCTTTTTTTAGGGTTTGCGTAATACTCAAGGAACCCTTCTAGTTTCACTCTGTCCGTCCGTCTGTCTGTCTGTCTGTCCGCGCTTGTAGCTTCTGTAATTATGAATATAAATTGATGAAATTTGGTACAGTTATAAACTGTATATATATCTCGGTTTTGGCATCATAAAATAATAATAATTTTACATTTTAGGGGTGGCTAAAAAATATTTTTTTTATTCTACGCCATCGTGTGGGGTATCGTGTGAATAGGTCTTTTAAAATAAAAGTAAAGTTTCACACCTGAATTTATTACAAAGTCGACCATTTTCGAGTAATTAGCTTCCAAAGTGGTTTATAAGTTGCTTGCTGATAGACCATGCTAAATACTCCTTAGTAAAATTATTTTAAACGAAATCAGACTGTAACTTTTGCAGCAATTTTCAAAAAACCTATTACACGTCGATAGTTACGGAACTCTCCTTAGACATGTCCTGGCTTGACTTTGGTTATGTTAAGTTATTTATATTTAAACACTATAATATACACATCTCTAATAGTAGGCATACAGTACGAACACGATCTCAATAGCTTTAGTTTTTCATACACCTAATGTATGATCTGTAATATTCAATTTCCATAGAAAAAACGCCATTAGCAACCTGGTTTTACTATACCACAACTTGTAATATTTAAAAGTTCGAACAATAAAACATAAAACGAAGTTAAAGTAAAATTGTGAAAAAACAAAACTTTACATTGTTAACTATATATTATGTTTCAGACGATGTTGTTATATAGATATTTTTTTTATGAGATTTTAAATAAGTACCACCACGCTCGAGTCTGGTACATTGCGTTCATTAGGACTAAGCGCTTCGCGTCGTCACGAATACGCTGCGATTAACGCGCATGCCTGGCCCTTTCTGGACAAATGAAAAAAAAAAGATAAATGTTGCTTTAATAAAATGTTTACTCACTTGAGCGTAGGTAGCACGTATTGAGCGAACTCCTCCTCAGTGGAATCATTGGTCATCCATATGATCGGCTGTAGCACAGCCGCGAGCACCTCAGAGATTCTCACCTCAAGCTGCAAAGCTGGCCAAATGTGTTGCCAGCGTAGTTTCTGAAAGGTATAATAATGCATAACACATGCGTTGTATTCATTATTATATTTATTGCATTACGCGTCGATTATGGTAACACTTTATATGGTATAAATATTATTATATCAATGTCTAAATACTGGTGGGCGAGATTTAGGACAGTGTTTTTCATGTTTAAATAGAATATATTATTTAATTATTTCTCTACATTTCAAATTGATTATGATTTCAGCACAAGAAGTAAATTAAAGTGTTCTGAATATATCATGGGTAGTTTTACCACTGAAAGAGTACACACTTAATAATAAATTTCGCAGTGCGCTAGATACTTTCGCAAAAAATGCATTTTGTATTGTGTAAGAAAACAGCTTTTCGCGCGCATTTGTATTTATTTGCATTGCAATAGTAAGCTAGGAATACCGACATTTCTTTGATATTTGCATGCATCATGAGCAACTGTGATTATTCTATTGTTAAGGGCATTACAGACGGCGAAGATACCTATGATATTTTATATTAAGACACCTGGACATATTTCATATTACTGTATGTAATATCAAAATATTTAGTATCTGACCCGTCTGTGACAATCAATACAAACTGTATAGCAAGTGACGTTTTATCTTCAAACAAAACATTATAGTATCTACGCCATCTGTGATTACTGTTAGGTCAGAAGAAGTAGGAGGTACGTACTTGTCCACTTTTCCTTAAGACCGTCTTACCCCCATATGAGTATAATCTTATTGCTTTTATTTTGGCGACACTCAATTGACACCGCTCCGCGAAGGATCCGTCCGTAACAAAACGGAAAAAAAAACATAGCGCTGGAGCATGTCCACTGGTCGTTTTTTTTTGCAACCTTGATCAACTCCTACACTCTTAAATTACGCTTAAATCGTCAGATTAGCAAAATCGACACTTGTTTGTTGATAATTACGAGTACACCACTCCATCTTAATCGGACGCGTTCGAGTGAGTATTTCGCAATTTTTTTACTAATCTGACAGGTTCCCCATTACATTAGGAGCTCATACCCGGTGGACTTATCATATGACGTATCTTTCCTTATATTAATCTGACCCGCTTAATCATATGCCAAAATCCACTCTTCGGCTCCCTGACTTGGCTAAAGTTTTCATAATTTTACCATCTGTATATCGCAATCTTCACTTACACTTAATCTTCTTCTTATAATCATACCATACCTTAGGGATGTAGGGGAGAGCTTCGATAAGAGAGCCACGATAGAAGTTACTTTTTTGTGTCGGGTCCTTCATCGTGATTACGTCCAGAAACTGCATCGCCTGTATAGCTGGCTCGCTCTGACATCTGTCGGAGTGGAACCGGATGTAAAATTGAATTATGGAATATCGGAACCTTTAGATAAAAAAGGCCAAAGATACTTCTAAGAAATCAGATGGTTTTACTAAACATTCATAAGATTATAACATTAAATCATTACAATTTTTATAGAAGTGATACAAGTGTGTGACAATAAGTGTAAATTACTTATTTTATTAATTAAATGTGCATTCAACAGCTAGATTATTTCTGGATATTATTATAATTGATGACCATGAGTAGAGCATGTAACTTAAGGGTTAGTTTACACAGCGACGATAATGTATAATATTTATGAATTACAGATATTACAGAATTACAGATATATACACGTTTCATATTATGATATACATAAAATGAAACGTGTATCTTCTTGTGTTATGAATAAAGTTAAAGTTTGAATAGCTATATTAAGAATGCTGCTGCGCGTGCGTATCGTTTCGATTCGGTGTGAATTGACGCTAAGAGTGTGGATCTATAAAAAACCGCAACGTGAAAAGGCCATTAAAATTTTGAAATTTGAAACCATCTTACTTCCAATATGTTATAAGCTTACTTGAAGTATTTGATAAGGGGTAGCAGCTGTGTAGTCGGCCTCGGGTGCGGGTCCCGCGAGAGCAGGCGCTGTACAGCCTCCTGTAGCGGCTCCGGTACGCGGGGCAGAAGCGCGTTCACTTGTTGGTTCAACTGAAAGTCATTAGGACCATAGAAATAGGACAATAACTGAAACTATAGAACTAAGTATGGCACCGGTACACCATATAAGAAGATATATAAGAAATTAATGATTGAGCGTTGTACGGCGTTCAAAATTATAGCGAAAAGGGACTACCCTAATGCCTTAAAGTGAGTCATGGAGCTTCTATAGTACGCAAGGCTAAAGAGTTTACTTGTTGGTCCAACAATAATTATATACTATCCTGAGAACTTGTGATACGGACCGATTGATCAGACAGCGGAAGTACTTAATAATAAGGTTCGGTAAAATCAATTACGGATATTTTGGGCATAATATTATGATCTACTGCTTATATATATCAAACCTATTTTAATCAAACTTTATATATTTACTTCCTTACTAATAAAAATATTTACACAACGGATAACCTATGCAACGTTGCTGTCATTGTCTGATATTTTGGAAAAGTCACTTGACAGATAAAGACGGCCACCTTGTCTAAGTTATCCGTTGTGTAAACATTTTTGTTAGTAAGGGGGTTAACACTTTTATACTATACATAATATATTATATTATTCCCATATTTAACACACATCTAATATCCATGACCAATAAACACAGGTAACTTTTGGTTCCCTCGGCGAGATTCGAGTCTGCGACCACTAGCTTGAGCGCCGACGCGCCTAAAACCACTGAGCCACAGAGGTCGTCATACAGACCTTACCTAAAAAGCTCTCTATAGCTTTTTGAATAAGGTTAACTAATCACGTGAAAAGTTAAAGTACACTGTAACATATTTTTCCCTGAAAAAAAAAAAAATTATATTCCTAAATATTAAAATATTCCATTTCAAAACTAACCTTATCTGAGTGTCCAACTAAATACGGAATTGTTTAATTCTGTTTCGTTTCACTGAAGATTAAAAAAAGAAATTCTGAGAACTATTTGTTGATAACTAATTAAGACAAGCGTATTATTTAATTAATTGAATCTCACTTTCACATTTTCAATTTCTGTTTAGCTCTGTTTAGCAACCCGACCAAATTCAGTATATAAAGCCAGTGTTACCAACTCTCATAATATGTCTCCGTAAACTTAAGTGAAAAAAAATTCAAAAATCGCAACAGTTACCTTGATACATCTTGATTTTTTCCAAAAGTTTATTTTCTTTAGGTTGACTTTTCAAATCGCTTGTTGATATAGCAGTTAAAGGAAATTAAAAACAAAATAAATAAAGACCCATGGGCCATGGAATACCCCTTAAAACCCTTTGTAGAATTCATTTTCCCCTAAATTTAGGGGGAAAATCCCCAAGTTGGCATCACTGCCAAGTTCGAATAAACATCACCGAGGCTATAATACATTGCTTAATAATCTACATTTAAATGAGACTTCGTGGTTGTTCCGTATTACGATTACGCATTAAGGGTTGGTAACAAGCATACAGCCTACATTCTAAAACGCCGTCTGTATAAACAAAGATTTAGTCTAAATTAATTATATGTAAAAAAAAACAAAAATTAAATTTTTACAAGATGAAAAAATTTCACTACTAAAAACCATGACACTTTTCACCTCATAATAACTTTAATCGAGTCTTATCATATATATATATATATATATATATATATATATATATAATAAGAAATATAAATTATTGGTAGAATTTTTTTTTTTTTGAATAGAAAAAAGTAGTATAATGTTGAAATCTAGCTATTGTAACGCCAACATTGCATGAAAAAATACATGACATGCATACATGAAAATTTTATAATGTGTATATATGTATGTGACCGTAATAATTGGGGATAAAAAAAAAGAAAGCAAAATGATCAAACTTTATTTTCTAACGTTTTATCACAAGTGCTTTTGTTATATGCTATGATATAAAAGTGGATGAAATTAAAATATTTTAAATATATTATTTGCTTCCATTCTTTCCATTCCTTCTTTATATTATCAACCACTCTCCTGCATAGAAAAGCAAACATTTCCAGACCGTATATTTATTTATCGTCTAACACTATCCCACAAATAATAATTTTATGTAAAACTAGCGGTTGCCCGCGGCTCCGCCTACGTCAACGTGCAGTGTTCCCACGGGATAAAAAGTATCCTATGTTTAAATGCAGAGCTTAAACTACTACCATACAAAATTTCATCGATATCCGCTCAGTAGTTTTTTCGTGAAAGTGATCCTACTTAAAGTGATAACTTTCACATTAGGACTTATCACAGTAGGACGATGCCAAGTGATAAAGTTCAGACTTCATCTAGAGTCAGGCTCCTGTCTCTTACACGCCCTAAATCTACAACGCCTTACTTCACAAACTCTACATCTCAGTCAAGATATTATGTGGCTTGGCTTTTTCGCTACATACCTACAGTGTAAACTTAATGTGAAAAAATATTTATTATAACATTTCATTACGTATCTGATGATCTACTTACACCGCGCTTCGCTTGGCTCCTCTTCGCGATAAAAAAGTCATACCCTTTTGTCAAGGATAAAATTCATTCATTATTCACTGTTGTTGTTAATATTTGTTATAGCTACAAAAGTTTACAATAATAATAATTATTATTATGACATATACCTACATGCTTCTGCGGAAACGAGGCCACAATATTATTATCTACACATCATACGAATCTATTTGATGATGTTCAAGCATAAAAGCTTAATTCAGATTATAATTAGTGTAAAATTCCACGTAATCCGAGAGTTACGAGTCACGAGCGAGATTTCTGCGAGATAGCGAGTTACACCGCGGTATAAACTTTATCTTAAGCATAAATAATGCTCTTACTTTGAGGTTTCTATTACACTGATTTCAATAACTATTACTTATATATTGAATTATGAGCTTATATTACCCTAAAGTGTAGGGCCCAAACTAAGCTGATATTTGGACTAAGGGTAAGTTCACACCACGACGATACGCGACTTAACATAGCTGTTCAAAATTGAACTTTTTTCATTACATAAAAAGATACACGTTTTATATGACATCTGTCCATACACTGCACATGGGCTGTGCAGCGCGGTGCAACCTGACATTCAACTCTTACAATGAAAGTGTAAGTACCTATTTCATTGTGTAACGAATAAAGTTCAATTTTAAATGGCTGTCGTTAAAAATGTATCATCGTGTCGCGTATCGTTTTGTTTCGGTGTGAATCGACCCGTAGCCATCGCTCTAAAAAAATAACTTCGGTCATAGTCTATTCTTTTCCGATTTCCTTTATGCTTCTGGCAATGACTATTAGTAATTTATCTATAAAGCGCTGTAATCCACTTAATATTATAACAGTGAATGTGAATTTGTTAGTTTGTTACGTTTTCACGTATAAAGTACTTAGCTGATTAACATGAAATTTGACACAATATAGAGCAGACGACGGGGAAGGTCATATATGCTACTTTTTGTCGCGGGGAAATATACGGTGTCCGTGGGATACTGTGTTTACACGGGCGGAAACGCGGTTAAAAGCTATTATACCTATATTAGTATATAGGTATAATAGCTTTTACCCGCGTAGCTAGTACTAAATAAATAAAAAAACTTAAGAAACTCGACATGAAACTCAGGCACACGCGTGTCGAGTTCGTCAAACTTCATTTAAATTATATATATATTTTCGCCAAGTGGACAAACCTAGGTTTTTGAACAAAATCCATAATCCAATCTGTGGGCCTAGCAGGAATATTTTACAGTGGCGTAAGCGTAACGTTATCGAATGAGAATTGCATGAAAATATGTCAAAATTATGACAGCGCCCATACAAATTTCATTCTATGACGTTACGTTTGCGCCTTTGTTAAATGTTCCTGCTAGGCCCCCAGGATCATAATACTTACGAATTCAATTTGCTTCAGATACAGCGTGGGCATATTATTTGCCTTCAGCAAAGATCTTCCGAGGTTGAAAACGGCACAAATCACCAGACCCAAGGAGAACATATCAGACAGAATGTTGCAGTGGCCACTAGTCTGAACTTCCGGCGCTACAAACAGACAGTTAACAGAGTAAATTAGTTAAAAGTTCAACAGGAAATTAACTCGAGTTAAACGAAGATTAGTTTCGTTTAAGTGATATAATTGCCGAGTAAATCTATTTAATGAATAAGAAATTGTTTAGCTTTGTAAATGCAGTTTTATTTAATTCGATTCTTTCGTTGACAGTATTTGCAATTAACGCTTTTTTATCCAACTTAAAATTAATTCTTCTTAATAAATCTTTCCACACTTTAGTATAAATTGTAATGATTAAACAGTTATCCCCTTACTAATAAAAATATTAATACAATGGATAACTTAAACAACGTTGCTGTCTTTGTCTATTAAGTGATTTTTTCAACGCATCAGACAAAGACAGCAACGTTATTTAAGTTATCCGTTGTGTAAATCTTTTTATTAGTAAGGGGGTTTGTTTTTAATATAATACAATTGAATAACTAACAGTTAAAAACTATAACCCGAATACGTAAATTATATATTTAGCCTTTATTACTTAGCTTAGACGCTAAGGTAGTACAAACATACATACATACTAAGACTGCCAAAATCACTACCCTTACTTTTGGCTTCGCCGTAGTCGGGTAAAAATTGGGGTGTATTATTATTTAATAGCAACAATCGGTCGGTCTGCTTTTCTCTAAAAACCAACAATATTCATACCCAAGTAGTCGAGATTCGGTTGACAAATCCTGGCGACCTTCACCGACCATGGTGGTACTGGGATCATCTCTGTCGGGTCCAGGCCGTGTATGCTTTCTGTGGACAACGAAATTTGTTGAGATTAGATACCTGTTACACATATTTTGCAGGCCTTTATCAAAGTATACAGGATGTTTTTTCAATCAGTGGATAAATTTGTAAAAAAAACTACTGTTATCTACAAAAGTGCTATCTATGCCTTAGGACTTTTGCAGGAAACAGCAGTTTTTTTTTTCAAGCAGGAAAGTTGATTTTATAGTTAAAGTCGCTAATATTCAAGAGTAAATATTACTCTTGAAAGTTTGGCCACTAACTACAAAAAACATTCTGTATAAATGGTTTTTATTAAGAGCGCTCGAACTTTGAAAAGAAAACTCAATCAACAACACAAAGAAATCAACCAGTTTATAAGATATTTAATCACAATTTTTACAAAATTGTAAAGAATGTTCGATAAAAATGTTTCGAAATAACTATTTTGCCAAATAGTTGCCGCAAATCCGCGGGAGACTTATTTTTGACGACATGTTCCCATAAAATGGGGCTCAAGTTCAAGATGAACCCCAGTCATTATTGTTTTTAGGGCAGCAATAATGAAATGTGGTTTGTCTGTACAAAACACACTTATGTGTTTTGTACAGACAAAACACATTTATTATTACACACAGGTAGACAAAAGGCGTGTTAAATCACACGGTTTCGGCGGTCAGTTGATGTCACCACCACTCGATTACGATGAAGCCCTCAACCACGGTAAACAGAGAACAGTAGGACATCTAAGGCCGTCTGGCGAGTTATTTACCTGCTCTCGCGTTGGCGCAAGGGCTGTCAAATAAATGCTAAAATAATGCAAGGCAAACGCGAGCCGTCACATCAATGCGCGTGATCACGGTACGTACGCCATCGGACACGGCACAGCCCGCACTTAGTATATGTATATCTGTATAATATCTGTATAATCTATGGACCACACCGAGAGCGCCTTATCATTCCTTATACGAGGTGTGTGCGTGCGCGCCGGGCGCCGGGTGCTCCAACGGGCACGGTAAATAGAGAACATACAATATGATTCAACAATATCATTCAATAAAAAATATTTTTTAAGCCCCGACGCAAAAAGAGGGCTGTTATAAGGTTGACGAGTCTGTCTGTCTGCCAAACATCGATTAGTTGTGAATGCGTCTTACTGCTTACGACAATCGTAGCACGCAGCTAGGAAAATAGTTTTATACCCTTCCATTTTTAATTTAAGCTTGCTCAATACTTGCAAAATCTACATGCTAGCAAGCTATGTAGCTTGGCATAATATTACCGTCAATTAAATAATATACATTATAATATAAATTAATTGTGTTTAATAAATCGTAATTAATCACCGTACGTTGTTAACATCGATGGCAGCTCAATAATATTTAATCACAAACGAGAGTAAATAAAGTGTTTAACTTTTCAATGTTTGTTGTATGCATTTGTTTCGCTGTAATGTTGCTGTGATTTATTTTACATTAAAATACATCTACAATCCAGTAACTAGCATTTCAGTATGGAACAATTAGCCACAGCAACTAAAGATAAAAATTGGTTAGATGTAGCGTAATGACACCTGGATTACAATTAACGTCATGGGCTGCGCATTTGCAGGAGATAGGAAATACTGTGATATTTTAACTCATTTAACGACTGTTCATATCTTATACTTTAAACAAGACAATCTTGTATATATATAATCGTAATCTCATCAACGGCTGCATGTATTCATTTTCACGTGAAATTTAGTATGCAAGGAGTTTTGGGGAGAAAAATCGGTCTAGCTAGGTTTATCTCTGGGAAACTGCGCATTTTTAAGTTATATTATTTTCTTTCGCCCTGCAACAGTATTTTAATAATTTCGATTCTTATATTGTTAGTCCAGTCCATAAAAACTATAACAAACCATCTTTAAAACCACCTTTTTTGGAAACTAGCCCGGCGAGAAGAATCGGTTTTTTACTATACAACAATTATCCGCGGCGACTAAATAAAAGACGAAATTAGGTTAGGTGTAAGCGTAAAATGACACCTGGATTACAACGGCATAGGTCGCATATCTGCAGGTGGTATTCATATAAAATATGATTAATAACATATTGATTATCTCCACTTCTGAATGGATCTGAACTAGAATAATGACGGGAAATAAAATGTGATCATTCACTCATTTCATTTCAATTGTACAATCTAATAGTATTTTGGTTGGTCTGGTCGCGATTTTTTAAACAGCTCGTAAAAATTCCCAATGTTTTTTAAAACTTTAAAAACAAACAAAATTTTTATGTGAACAGTAAATGCATTTTAGAAGTTTTATTGTATAAATTAGCATGCTAGAAGAATTGAAACAACTTTGCTCAATTGAAACAACTTTTAATGTTTTTATCTGTAAATCAAAAACAAAAATTTCTTATCTAATTATCGGACTTTTTCTTTCGGTTCTTTTTCGTTAATGTTGCCAGAGCGCTGAATTCACGTACATCTATGGGCATTGTTCCTGTGACCTGCGTGACATTGAAAAACCTTTTCTAATTACTAGCAAGGTGATCAAAATTCAAGAGGTAAGTTTTTGAAGTGAAATCTTTGGATTGGGCATTTTATGGATTGTCGTAAGTTACATCAGCTACGTTCAACAGACGTGCGAGTGTGTCGCTTAAAAGTATTTTAAGATTGATTTGCATAACTTAAATCGTGTATTCCACCTCACTAAGTTCAGACGTGCTATACGAGTATGCTTCAGTAACTAAATTCAGTCAAGTGTAATATCATTTAGGAAGATAGGATCCTTATTAGCATCCTAAATCGGAAGAAGTGTGGCTTCTGACTGACTAGATTGTAATAAGCTTTCTTTTTAGGGTTACGTAATACTCAAGGAACCCTTATGGTTTCGCTCTGTCCGTCCATCTGTCTGTCTCTCTGCCCGCGCTTCTAGCTTCTGTAATTATGAATACAAATTGTTGAAATTTGGTAGAGTTATAGATTGTGTACAGATCTTGGTTTTGGCATCATAAATAGGGGTGGCCTTCATTACATGCAAAATGGGGATGAAAAATATTTTTCATTCTATCATATCGTGTAGGGTATTGTTGAATAGGTCTTTTATAAAATAAAGGCAAGCTTTCATACTTGGGGGACCTAGTATTTCTAAACTATAGGAGATAGAAACTTGTAAGTTTCCATGCTGATAGATCATGCTAAATACTCCTTAGGAAAATTATTTTGAAAGAAATAAGACAGTAACTATTGAAGTAAAAAAAACCTATTACGTGTTGATAGTAACGGAACCCTCCTTAGACCTGTCCTGGGTACTAAGTGTGAGTTTTTCTTTTCGATTTCGATCGTGGGAGCGTTTAGCGTTTACTAGGACTTTGTATGTGATTTGTACAGCGCCACCAGGTTCTAAACACGATAACTAGGTCAAATCACATACAAATTCCTAGTAAACGCAAAACGCGCTCACGATCGAACGCGAAAAGAAAAACTCACACTTAGCACTCTGACCTGCTCTTGGATAGGTTAGGTTATTTTATGGTCCTAATTAAGACGTCTGCATTTAGTGAGGTGGAAATAGGTGCATAAATACTAGTTTATACTACTATCTGTACCGATATACATTTTCCTTTTCATTTAGAATTTTTTTTTTTTTTTAAATTAAATAAGGGGGCAAACGAGCAAACGGGTCACCTGATGGTAAGCAACTACCGTCGCCCATGGACACTCGCAACATCAGAAGAGCTGCAGGTGCGTTATCGGCCTTTTAAGAGGGAATACGCTCTCTTCTTGAAGGTTTGCAGGTCGTATAGGTCCGGAAATACTGCTGGTGACAGTTCGTTCCAGAGTTTTACAGTGCGCGACAGAAAGTTACGCGAAAAGCGCATGGTGGAAGACTGCCACTCATCAAGGTGATGAGGGTGGTATGTTTTTCGCGTGGGACGATGGCGAAAAGTTGCAGGTGGTATGATTCCGAACAATTCCTCATAGCACTCCCCGTGATACAACCGATAGAGGATGCAGAGTGAAGCTACATCTCGGCGTAATTCCAAGGGGTCCAGGCTGTTTGAAACACTATGGCAGTCAACAATTCGAGCGGCCCTTCGTTGGATACGATCCAGAGGGAGCAGTTGGTATTTTGGCGCCCCTGTCCAGAGATGAGAACAATATTCCATATGAGGCCGAACCTGCGCCTTGTAGAGTTGAAGGCGTTGGTCCGGACTGATGTACTGTCTCGCTCTGTTAAGAACACCAAGCTTCTTCGAGGCTAACTTGGCCTTACCCTCTAGATGATATCGGAACTGGACACTCGATATGCTGACGCCAAGTATCTCAATGCTAGGGGAGATGGTTAAAGATGTGGCCTCGAAACGAGGATATACGACCATTGGATACTTTTTAGTGGTGAACGCGCAGACTTTTGTCTTGGCGGGGTTGAATTTGACTAAGTTACGTCTACCCCATTCAGAGACTTTCTCCAATGAATTCTCTGTTTTAGACACAAGTTCGTTTCGACTCTCAATGACATTTAGCCGAGAAATATTGGGGGAGCCGGTATATACAGCATCACCTGTACTATCATCCGCATAGCAATGAATGCCGTTGGTCCGCAACATGTCATTGATATGAAGTATGAATAGGGTAGGTGATAGCACACAGCCCTGACGGACACCAGCATCAACAGACTGAGTTTCCGAGCATTCGCCGTCAACTACGACCTTTATGCTTCTATCTGCTAAGAAACTAGTGACCCACTTACATAATTTCTCGGGTAGCCCGTATGATGGAAGCTTTGATAGCAGCGCTTTATGCCAAACCCGATCAAAGGCCTTCGCAATGTCCAAACTAACGGCCAATGCCTCTCCCTTCGACTCAATTGCCTGAGCCCAACGATGAGTTAGGTACGCCAAGAGATCACCAGCCGAGCGACCCTTACGGAATCCGTATTGTTTGTCGCTTAGTAATCCCTGGCCGTCCAAGTATCGAAGAAGCTGGCTATTGATAATGGATTCCATTATCTTCGAGAAGAGAGAGGTTATAGCGATTGGTCTGTAGTTGGAAGGGTTTGAGCGCTCACCTTTTTTGGGGATCGGGTGCACCAAGGCTGTCTTCCAAGATGCCGGGACGATGCCAGAAGAGTAGGAGAACCGAAAAAGACGCGTCAAGACCGGAGCCAACTCTGGAGCACACTTTTTCAACACAATAGGAGGGATTCCGTCAGGCCCACTCGACTTTTAGATATCAAGGGAATGGAGGGCTTTTCGCACTGAGCGCTGATGAAACAGAATATCCGACATGATGCTCGTGCATCGCGGTATGGTCGGTGGTTTCTGCCCCCCGTCATCCAGGGTCGAGTTTGACGCAAAGAGCTTGCCCAGAAGATCGGCTTTGTCTTTTGCGTCCTGGGCCAACGATCCATTTCCTACGTGTAGGGATGGTAGGGTTGGCTTGCAGAAATTTCCTTCAATAGCTTTGGCCAGAGACCAGAATGCACGGGTTCCCGAGGGGAGGCGCTCAAGCCTCTTACCAATTCTATTGACGTGCTGTTTCTTTGCCCGAGTGATCTCTTTCTTGAGGGACCTAGAGGCAAGGTTGTACTCCTTTTTATATGTTCTGGTATTTAAATCCCGAGCAGACACTGCATTTGCCCAGGATTGGTAAGCCTTCTGCTTCCGGCGAGAAGCTTTTTTGGGGGATGAACCAAACCAGGGACGAAATCTGCCGCCAGTTGGCACTACAGAGGACGGAATGAAAAGAAAGAATCCATCCCTTGCATCACCACATCGGCAACAGAGTTGGCAGTGTTGTCGGAATCATCCGGCGAGAAGCACACGTTCCCCCAAGGATAGGATGCAATAAACGACCGCATCCCATCCCAGTCTACTGACTTGTAGTGCCACACACGACGGTATTTAACAGCACGCTGTCGTAACACGTATTATGATCTCTGCGGATGGGATCTGCCGCTGCACATAATCTGAAGCAGCTTGCAGGTGTTCCAAGAGTCGGTCCTTCTCGGCGTCACCACTATGGGACCTATATAGGCACGCATAGACGCGAGGGTGGTCGTCGCAATCTATGCGGAGCCATAACGTTGACAGGTCCCTGTCCTCAAGATTGCTGAGGCGGCGAGAGCTGATATCATCTCTGATATACACACACACTCCAGCTTTGCGCAGAAAGGAGTGCTCCAGAGAATACCCTGGATGGGAAAGGTGTGATGTGTCACTCGGAGATAATATCTGCGTCTCGGTTAAAAAGAGCAAAGCCGGCTTTGCCGTCTCAAGGTGGTAATGGACGGCATTAAGGTTGGAGTGTAATACCCTGATATTACAAAAGTCCATGTTTAATATCGAGGGGGGTGCCCTTGTGTGTTTGCTCTTGCCCCGAGCAGGTTGGAGCGCAGTTTTGCCCTCCCCAGAATACGAGGGGCAGCCTGGACGTCGACGTTCAGTTCCAGGGGTTCCTGAGCATGGACGTCCAGAGAGGGATTCTCCAACGCAGTTGGTACCCTCCTGGGGTAACAAATTGCTTTTCAACTGCGGCATTTCTAGGGGGGTAGGGGATTGGGCCTCCGGTAAACTCACTCACTCGGCGAAACACAGCGCAAGCGCTGTTTCACGCCGGTTTTCTGTGAGCCCGTGGTATTTCTCCGGTCGAGCCGGCCCATTCGTGCCGAAGCATGGCTCTCCCACGGTTAAACCATATCCTATATCCACATATTTTCCCTGCCAGTATTCCAATTTTTGTCATCGTTGAAACCTTCCCTGAACTTCCACTACTATTTCAAAACCAAAATTAACTAAATCGGTTCAGCCGTCCTGAAATTTTAGCGAGACATCGGAATTGCAATACATTTTTACATAAAGTTTTGTGGCGCACCAATTAGCGCCATAATCCTGAATCGCGCTATCGAAGTTTTCTAAGATCGGCACTATATATACAACACCTGAAATTACTACAAGTGGGAATTGTTTTTTGCTCCCCCACGGGTTTTCCCCGCGTTCTGCCGCGGGGGGTCTTCCCAAAAAATCGACTAAATGCGCCCAGTACTCGTGCTAGGCGCGTCATCCCACCCCAATTAGAGGGGCTTTCGCCCCTGGCATTGGTTCCCCGCCCAAGGCCCTTTTCAGGGGCCCGGCGCGTGAGAAGAGTCTCCTTCTCTCTACAAGTGGGCTTCGGCCTGACCGAGCACACCATCTCGCTCGGTCGGAGAATCTCCTTTTGGGGCTTGCCACCATATTCCCACATTGGTGACCCTCGACAGAACACGTCTCCTTCTGGACCTCATAATCATCACTCCCACCATCCAACCACCCCTGCGCACCACGCCAGCCAGCTTCAGCTTCATCGGGTACTTCGACCACCAGCCTCAACGTACCGTGGCCTGGTCGAACCCTCATCGGCTTCAACGGGCACTCTCACTACAACGACCGGTCAGCAAGCAGATCACATCTCTCCTGGTCAGCACGTAGCATCGGGGCCCCGCACGGCAGCACTCCGACTCGCTGGAGCCCTTGCAGCAGCAGCACAGTTCCGACTCACTGGGACTCTCTGGCACTGGCGACTCAAGCAAGACGAGTCAAGATTCGACCTCTGGTCTTCGGGGGGAGTGATGTGGCGGACTAATTAGCTCCACAATCCTGAATCGCGTCATCGAAGTTTTCTAAGATCGGCACTATCTGAAATTCATATAAGTGGGCTTCGGCCTGACCGAGCATACCACCTCGCTCGGTCGGAGATCTCCTTTTGGGGCTTGCCACCATATTCCCACAGGTTTTTGTCACAAATATTATTGTATATCATAAAATTTTAAAAGGGAGCAAACAACATTTTATCCTTAAATATATTTAAGCGTTTCCATTTTTGTATCTTTTGTAAATATTTAGCTTCAGGGATGTTTGTTATTAATTTAAAATGTTTATTACACCCGGGTCCGTTTCATTATATTATGTACGTTTTTTAGTTTTACTGTTACGTTTTTATTTTTTGCATTCTCAATGCTGTTTTTTTTAAACGTTAAACGATGCATTCGTAAAATAGTTTTACCGTTTAACTGAGAGGACAAAATATTGTAAATTTTTGTGAAGATATTATTATCCCCGAATAAAGGCAATCATTATAATCGATAAGTACTATAATAGATAAGTATATATATTTATAAGTCAAGCAAAAATTTACAGTTCATTTTACGAGAATTTCGCTAACGGAGGAGTTTGAAATTTGTTTCCATGCTGAAAGATCATGCTAAAAAGTCTTTCGAAAAATTATTTTGAATAAAATCGGACAATAACTTTTGAAGTAATTCGAAGAAAACATATTGTGCGTTGATAGTTACGGAACCCTTCTTAGACATGTTGTGACATGCTCTTGGTTAGGTTTTTATCTACATCTAATAAACTAACACTGTATCAAAATTTCAAATTGCCTCAAACATGTTTTTCGGGGATTAAAAAATTCACTTTTCAAAAATTTGTATATTGACTTAGGACCACTTTCGGACCAGTCAGACCTGCAGTCTAGTGTTAAGGTACAAAAGGAGAAGTATAGGACAAGGTTTCAGCTTGCCTCAAACACCTGCTCTAAATTTCCTAGTAGCTCTTGGGAAAACGACCATAGCTCGTTGATGGCTGGTACTATGGAAGGGATAAGGATATTTTCATAAAGCTGTGTACTACGATTACCGTAAGAAGCTCATAAACTGCAGACTGCGAATCCATGAAGTCACGCGAACTCCTAATATAATGAAGTCTTTATTCACATTTCGGTAGAACAATGATGTTCATTAAAATGAATAATTTATAATTGGATATGTATCTTATCATACACTCTCTGTACACAGCTTTATTACACATTTACACCTGTTTAGTGTGTACAGAATATACTCAAAAGGCTGAAAACAAATGTTACCATTCAATGGACCCAAAGGTCATAATGCGATGTTGTTCAAATTGCATTACAAGAATCTAGTTAACACGAGATAAACTCTATTAGAATAAATTCAAACAGGATAGGTAATCCAATAATATACCAAGTTCATTCGCAATAAGATTACAGTCAAAATGGCCTACTTCGATTGGTGAATGTGAACAGGGCATAATCATCATTGATAAATTTTGACATTTGCACTGATGACTCACTGCAATTTTGATGCGAATGTTTTATAGGTATCTAGGTACATAACCTGTCACATGGGCGAGGCCTGATTTTAGGAGTGTGTATGGCTTTACATCTTATAATATAGTAGTTATTTATATTTGATTTCAATTAAATAATCCTACTTCTATTAAAATGCAAAAGTTTGTGAGGATGGATGGATGGATGTATGAGTATGATGTGTACTTTTATATTTATATATATTTATATTTTCGAGTTCTAGACTCTGCACAGTATTCAATTTATATACACAAGAAAAAAATATTCCTCATCAATGTTGAAATATTATCACTACATAGTATAAAACAAAGTCGCTTTATCTGTCTCTCCCTATGAGATCTTTAAAACTACGCAACGGATTTTGATGCGGGTTTTTTATAGATATAGTGATTTAAGAGGATCGTTTACTTGTATATAACATTCATGATATAGTTGAGAAACACTGATAAAATTAGAGGATTCTAATATCGTAATTACGCTGGCTGAACCCTACAAGACCTATCAAAATAATGTACTACAGCATTGTACACCTTAAAAGGTCTACATAAAAGTCCGCGATGGTATATGTCTATCTCTTAGGGATAACCCACAATAACCATTTATTATCCTTTCCTTTTTACGAGAAATAATGGCTTATTTATGAAGCGATTTTAAGCGATATAGCATTAATTCTCATCCAATTAAGTATCCTTAAATACATTATGCATTTAATATAGATCGATATGGCCCTTTACAGCATGTAATTGAAATGAATATTTTCGAAGATATTACAGATTTAAAATGCAGGGACATAGCGGTTGGACCGGTCGGTGGGGAAATAGCACGTCAAAGGCGCGCTTCGCCCTATAGCACTTTATGATTAGCAGCGATCACACGCGTTTACCGGAGCTCTCTAGCGAGGAAAATAACAATACTTAATATAACTAGCTGCCCGTGACCAGTTCATACTTATTATTTTCAGAAGCTATGTAGACGGATACATTATGATTCTTATCAAATTAAATACATTACAAACTTTAAGCATTTTAACACATTATATTAGCCCTTTAAACCATACAGTTTAAATTAATATCCTATATTTAGAAGATATCGTAAAAAATATATTCAAGCGCGTAAAATATATATCAAACGGTCTCGCACCTCGCGTCTATGTGATAGGGTCCCGTTTTTACCCATTGGGTACGAAACCCTAAAAAATATATTTCAATATTGTATACAGAAGTATATTGCAATCAGTAGAGTTATTTGCTGAAGAAGTTTTTTCTCCAAGAACACTATTACACGCAGGCGAAGCCGCGGGCAAAAGCTAGTATTAAATAAATAGAAGGTATAAATATTATTCAAATTTAATTACGGTCTTGTGCAATCTCAAATCAATCTTTTATTCATTTTCTGATATCACTTTTATATATTTTGTTCAAATTTCTGGCAAACGTATAGGTAAAATTAAATTATGTACCTACTATGAGGAAATTTCACTCTTTAGCAGGTATATGGCCGAACCCTGAAACACTGATCAAAATTAAGAGACATAATAATTTTCCTATTAACAGACAGTTGCTGTTTCTGCTAGCCGAAATGACAGGACTGCATGTGACTTGAGCGACACTTAATTTAACTACTGTTTTAGTATTCGATAGGTCATTAAGTAAGAGTTGGCGCGTACAACTTGCAACATATAAATACACATTACGTTGTGTGCTATCTATGAATAAGCATTACGTGACGTAGCACTGCATTACACGTTATGACGTCTCTGTCACTCTCTCTCGCCTGGTCAAGCTTTTGGTTATGAAGGATATAATAACTATTTTGTTACTGCTACTATATTACACAGAGCTTATAATGAAAACAGAAATGGCTTTTCTTTAATCTCCAACAGTTACACAAATGATGTTTTAATACTATTAAAGAATTGGATAAACACTTGTAAGAGCCAACCAATACACAAATGCAAATAATTATAATCGCAATATGCATCCATCCATACGTTCACAAGCCATCAAATGATAAAGTATAATATAAGAGTAAATAATATCGGTTGAGGACAGAGCTCCAAAGTGTCAAGTATTAAGATTTTCATATTGCATTTGCTTTTTCCATGTCACTTTTATTTTATTAATTTATTATGTATTAAAATATTTCAAATAATTTTGTGGAAAAGGAGCCTCAATTTTCAATGATATTCTTAAAAAATTGTATACGAATTTGCATATGTGCGAGTGATGTGTAGGTGCCAACTTTATTATAACATCCTATAGTTCTTATAATACTTTCACAATACAATTGTCAAGTATATGCCAAAGATCAAGTAAGTAAATATCAGAGCATTGCAATGATTATAATACGAACAAATTATGACAACGGTCAGCCTGCTAAATGTTTAATTCCTTACAGTACCTACAGCTACGTCATTGGTTTTATAATTAAAGAAGCAATTTTTTTTTTAATTAAGCACGTTGTACACTAGTAATGCACTAGCATAAAAGGCATTTTTTTTAAATGAAATGAACCAGGAAAGGAGCAGACGGATCGCCTGATGGTAAGTGATTACTGCCGCCGATGGACACTCGCAACACCAGAGGAGTTATACTCGTAGCTCATTTGATGTTGCGACTTTCGTTCCTGGTCCTTAAAATCCTCAATCCCCCCCTTGGGCCTCCGGTAACCTCACTCACTCAGCGAAACACAACGCAAGTGTTATTTCACGCCGGTTTTCAGTGAGGTTGTGGTATTTATCCGTTGGAGTCGGCCCATTCGTGGTGAAGCGTGGCTACCCTACAGTTAAATATTTAGGTTAAATTGGCGGTAAACAGCGAAATAGCGAAAATATTGAGATGTCATTGAAGTTAACGCGAATCGGAAACTCCAATTTCAGTCCAATTGACGATACTTTACGATTTTCACGTATCGTACGGGTTTTCCGTGAACTGATAGCTATAATAATATTTGAATCACGTACCGTTTCTTTTCTCAGTTATCATTACTCACAAATTTTCATCATCAGCATTTTGTTCTCATAAAACTATTCAAGAAGGGATTTGTGTAGTAATTCAAGCGCGTCAGATTAAGACAATATTTTTTTAATCAAGGTATGAAAATCAGCTTACTTGGTTGGTGGGTCAAAACAAGTAACAATAATAATCGCGCGCCATATCAATATAGAAGATGTTAAGTAGGTCTCAAAGAAGCTCTAACTTAAGTAGTCAGTACTTTGAAAGTTAGGTAAGCTCGTAGGGTCGTTATTAAATTAAAAAAATGGCCTCGTCCCAGCTTAGTGAGTTTACTTAGCTTGACTAAAATCTGGATGATAATTTATTATCTATAAAGGCTACTTTTCACTGACTTTAAAAAAGCCTCCACTAAAATAATAAACTTCATAATTGTTTTTTCTTCCTCTATCTTTCTAACAACGAAACCTAGTTATTTCCACGACGCCCCAGTGAGGTACACTGTGCGACGTCGCGTCGTACACTGTGCGACGACTTGTCTGGCTGTTGCTGGCCACCGGTCGCTTGTAGCCCGTTTCAGACGTATATAGGTAGCCTTCCGATGCGCGCGACGCAAGGCGCGAGACCGCGACCCGAGACTGAAATAGGGTCGCGGAACCACTGCTTAGTATGAATTTACTAAACAATCCCCGCGTTTCGCGTCGCGCGACCGGTGGGCGTGGCCAGAGAACCTAATTAGCTGGTTCGTTGGTAGCGGTCGCGGGTCGCGATCTCGCGTCGCGGTCGCACAGATCGAAAGGCTATCTTATGTGTAACATCCATCATCACAATCAATATAAAAAGCAACTCGCCCACAAACTCCAGGCCGAAGAGCTTCCAAGTCCCGCGCTTGGTGACTATGATGTTTTCCGGGCACACGTTGCGGTGGACCTGGCGAGCCGTGTAGTGCAGGAAGTGGAGCGCCTCGATTATCTGTGGACAATGGAAATTAGTATGCTAACGAGGGTCAAGCAGAAGAGTTACAAAGTCAACCATTTTCGAGTAATAATAAAAATAATAAATATTTACGGAACCCTCCTTAGACATGTCGTGAAATGCTCTTGGTTATTAATATGAATGGTTCTAATCACTTGTCAGTCTTTCAGTGTCTCAAAATAGTACCTAAGTAATAGCCACATTAGATTCGCAACAGCTGCTGGTATTCAGCACGCACTTTTAGCGGGCAGCAATAACAAAAGTCGTTTTAAAAAAATGTTACCCTACGCAGACATGGAGGTTTTTAGGATTCCGTACCCAAAGGATAAAATGGGAACCCTATTACTAAGACTCCGCTGTCCGTCTGTCTGTCACCAAGCTCATGAACCTTGATGGTTAGACAGTTAAAAATTTCACACATGATGTATTTCTGTTGCCGCTATAACAACAAATACTAAAAAACAGAATGAACTTTACAACGTACAACAAACTTTTTTTTTTCCGGCCGGCTTTTTCATAGCGTTTTTCGCGAGACCGAACCTGCTTTGTCTCAGTTGCATCTCAAGCAAGGCGGTCTATTACAAAGAAATCGATTGAAGTAAAATATATCTTGCGCGGAAAAACTATTCAACTATGCAACTATTAAATATATCACATTCAAAGAGAAACGGAGAAATCAACTTTTTATTTTGACAATAATTTTTCTTGTCTGTTTCTCTTTTAAGTTATAAAAAGTACAATATCTAATTAGATTTAAACTTTTATCTAATAACAACATTGCTACTTGTATCTAAAATTAACTAAAATCTATTTAAAATATTTGCAAGCTATAAAAGTAGGTAAGTACTAAAAAAAAACTTGAGAGGTGTCAAGGGACACCCGGATGGAACGAAGTTATAATATATATATATATTATGTGTATATATATATATATATATATATATATATATATACAGAGATTAGCCGGAACAAACACACAGACTGACAGACGGACAGAAAAATGTTAACAATTTATATTTTATTGTAAGTTACCGATCATACTTTTAAATGCATAATTAAGTGAAAATAAAAGCTGTTAATTTGAAATTACAAACAGACACTTCAATTTTGTTTATCTATCGTACTACTATATACTAAATATATTATTATAATATATTTAGTATAATACGTATAATGTCTACTTGTTAAAAGTTCGTACGGGTAAAGAATAACAGATTCTGTAATAACCATCTGAAAAGTTCAGAAGCTTTTAAAACTACGTTGAATACACCTAACACGGTACAAAAGTGAATATTATGGAAGTTTTTCTATGAGGCTGTAATGTGTATCTAATCTGCTTTGAAAGTTGAACAAATTATTCCAGACACTTTATTATACTTTGACTCATACACATAATATTTTTACAACGAAAAATCGTTTCGAGAAAAGTTATACTTTAACAAGAAAATGTTTAATATTGCTGGTAAGTAATGAGCTGAAATGCTTGTACAAACTTTTAGGTTTTTTAAAAATATGTTGCGACGAGATGTTACCCGCTACTTCCTGCGCGCAGAAGGAAATCCTACAGGAACCGTAAATTTTGCTGCAATAAAAAGTAGCCTATGTCCTTCCTCGTGGTCTATTCTATATATTATGTGCCAAATTTCAGCAAAATAGGTCCAGTAGCGAAGCCTATTCAATGAAAACAAACAAACAAATCTTTCCTCTTCATTTTATTAGCACTAGCTTTTGCCCGCAGCTTCGCCCGCGTGGGAGAGTGTTCGTGGCAAAAAACTACTTTAGCAAATATACTTGCAATATATTATATATTTATTATATATTTCAGCAAAATAGGTCCAGTAGCGAAGCCTATTCAATGAAAACAAACAAACAAATCTTTCCTCTTCATTTTATTAGCACTAGCTTTTGCCCGCAGCTTCGCCCGCGTGGGAGAGTGTTCGTGGCAAAAAACTACTTTAGCAAATATACTTGCAATATATTACTATATTACACATATATATATATATATATATATATATAGCACAGAGTAAAAATATATACTTTATAATTATTGTTCACACATCCTTTTTAATTTTATATAATCTCCTAGATAAGGATAATTAAATTGTATCTGCCTAAATAGCTTCTCAAAATACCACATTATTTCTGATCATTCTTTAAACTTAGAATGGGTATAGTAACCTATCCTTATAAAATAGGCATATCTATGCCATCGCGGTCTTTATTGTAGACCTATAAAAGGGAAACAATCCCACTATACATTATTTTGTTATTTATCTCCAACGAGTTAAGTTAGGTAGCGTTTTCGATAAAAATCCCAGACGGCTTGATTTTCTCCGACATCTTCAACAATTATTGTCATAAATCAATCAATTTTCAAAAAACCTTTATAAATTATTATCGACCTAAACCTTCTTAAATAACCACTCTGTAGGTAAATGTAAACGGCATGAAAATCCTTTCAATAGTTTCCGAGACTATCGCGAACATACAGACAGACAGACTCGGCGGGGCACTTAAGTATCCTATGTGCGTCTCTGGTTCTAAGCTACCTCGCCACCAATTTTCAGGCAAATCGATTCAGCCGTTCATGAGTTATAAATAGTGTAACTAACACGACTTTCTTTTATATATATACTTATAGATAGAAGTATAGATCAAATGGTCAAGAAAAGTCGAAAAAAAAATACAATAGAACAGCAAAAAAAAAAATTATAACCGCCACGCGTCTTTTAGAAATCGTTTTAAAAAATTGTCTTCGCTTACGAATATGTCGGGACTCAGGGCACCCCTGAGGTCATAATATTATGGGATTTTGTTGGTGATTACTGCTGTCAAAACTGTAAACTGCCCGTGAAAACACGCATGAGGTCGTACCTCATGTGTGTTTTCACGCATACGACCCGTAGGTCGTTCCTAAAAATAGGAAATTCTAATCCTCCAATGTTGAGGAATTGTTACCAAACCCGCGAAGACAAACTAAAACAAACTTTCTCTTGGAGTTATCTGAATATTTTAAAGGCAACATAAGCTGTGGGATAATATTTTAGTTTTAACAATATGCTGCGGGCCTCTGTGACCCTAATTAAGCGAAAAGGGATGGCCATAAAGAACGATGTTTAGCGAGAAACCTTTTAGCTTGGAGAATTTTAAGGACACTAATTAAAAATCTTCAACGATAGGGTTGAAAAAAAAATGATATTTTAGAATGGCGATGATGAAGACATAAATATGGGACTTCACATCTTAAGAATTGGCCCACGACTGTGTAATGAAGGGTTACTATAACTCCATTTCTATCGGCTTCACTTACCACTTACCTTTTAAATATCCTCATTCAAATCCCTACCGATTATGTATAATAGGTAGGGATTTGAATGAGGATTCATAGGGAAGTCCTAGCCTGTAGGCTAGGACTTCCCTATGAAGGAGAACCAGCCTTCACCACTGGTGTAATGTGTCTGAGTGGACTATCTTTAAACATCATTTTTGTTAACTTGTTAATTGAAAATTTTAATCTTGGCTGAATAGCCACAGTATCGTTGCCCATTGTTTTACGCATTAGTATATAGGTGGAAGTTTTATCTTTCTGTATTTTTTTTTTGTATTCTTACTGTGCAATCGTTTATCACTTTATACAAAACAAATTAGGTAGATTTTCTCAGTTTTATTAATTGAAAATCCCTTTTTTCAATAGGTTAAGGACCCAGAAAGCTCTAAAGACTGAAGAATTAAGAGAATAGTAAAGAAGAAATCATATTTTGCATTTTCGAATAAACCACACCTCAAAATGGAGCGAACCTTCAGTGTGATTAAATTCGACGGAAAAAAGAAAGCGAAAGGAAGCGATATTTCGATAGAGAGAACAGAAGCAAATGCGAGTAAATGGCTAAAAGATGACGATAAAGATGGCTATGTAAATTATAACGTCGTCGATGGATTTGAATCAAATAACATTAATGGAAATCTGTGAAACCGCTGTGGAAATTATGTCAAAATTGACCAAATGTTAATTCATGAACGGTTTCACCAGTACAAAATATCTCTCTCCAAGTGACAGTGTCGCACAACATATTGCAAAAATTGAGAACCTAGCCAAAAAGCTAAAGGAAAGTGGTGAAAGCATCAGTGACTCAATCAAGTGACTCAACTCAGCTTCCTAAATATAGATCACATAGGGAAGCTAAGATACCGCTGGGTCCTAAACAACAAAACTTGAACAGAACAGAACTTAACTTTTGAGGAAGCTAATAGTACTTGTGAAGAAGAACAAGAAATGGCTGTTTTGATTGCTAATACTAAACTGAAGAAAGAATCAAGCAAAAATAAACCTAGTACAAGTAGTATGAGCAAAGATACGTGCGAAGCATCATTTAGAATGTTACAACTGCGGGAAAACTGTTACACATTGCCAGAAAATTTCGTGCACCAAAGAAAGTACAGAAGAAACCTGCTCAAGATAAGAATACCATGCTTGCTTTTAATGTAGCTGATGAGACAAACATATGTAGTGGTACGTAAGATCCTGGATAATGTCGCTTCGGCCCATATGACATACAGAAAATTATTTTTTTTCAATGAAATAAAAAAAATATTATGGACAATATAGTTGAAGGTTTCAATATTCAAAAAGGTAATGAAACTGACTTAATGTGTGAAGTATGTGCTTGTGGGAGACAATATCGGTTCCCATTCCAGAAATCAAGTCGGGCAGAACTACAGCCTGGTGATCTAGCATATAGTGACGTCTGTGGTCCAATGAGAATGAGAATGACCTCACTGAATGAGAATGAGGAAAGTATATTCAGTTGCAACAATGATGATCCTAATTATGAACAATCACGGATCCTCGATGATTTTCCACATGAACCAATGAATCTGAGACCAAGGAGAAATTTGAATTTAAAAGCCAATTTAGTGGAATTTGTGTTACCATTATCATTTAATGAGGCAATAAAGAGTTCGCAGAAGAATGAATGGTTTCAAGCCATTAAAAAAGAACTAAATTCTCATGGTGAGAATCAGACTTGGACCCCAGTGTAGTGAGCTGGACAGAGAACACTCACAGCTAAGTGGGTATTTTCCATTAAGAGGGATGACGATGGCAAAGTAAACCGTTATAAGGCTCGATTATGTGCACGAGGATTCAATCAAGTCCCTGGTATTGATAACCAGCAAATATTTTCCCCTACCACAAGATATGATTCAATTAGAAAAAAATTTAGTATTGCAGCTAAGTATAACTTGGAAATCCAACAATTTGATGTCAAAACAGCCTTTTTGAACCTTGAATAATATATTTATTTAGAAATTCCTAATGGTGTCCTTGTTGACAAAAGTCATATATTAAAATTGAAAATATCAATGTATGGGTTAAAATAGGCATCAAGGCATATGGTTTTGTTCAGACACAAGCTGACTATGAAATGTTTTTTTTATTAGAGTTAACAAACAGTGACCATAGTATACTTTACCAAATATTTTAAACATTTTATACTTAATACTACAGTACCAACATCGTTAACTATAGATTACTTAACTTAGATATTTTTTTATTGTACATTCAGTTTAGGAACAGATGTGGACTATATGTATAATTATTATTACATCATATATTAAAGTAGGTAAATGTGGGAAGCTAGGTAGGTTATGTAAAAATAATATTTAGGCTCGTAGGTAGGAAGGAATTGTGTAGGTCGGTTGGTGAGTAGATTGGTATGCTAAGCATAAATGTATAAAACTATTTCAGTGCAGATGAGCGTTGCAAATTCAGCTAAAACCATAGCAAACTAGTCGTCCTGTAATACTTTTAGAATTTTTTACTACCTTATTGTTAAATATATCAACGGAGATAAAGTTTTTGTCTTTGTCGTTTTTAAATGTTGAAAATATTTTAAAAGTCTTGCCAAAGTTATACTGATAATATATGTTGACGATGCTCTCATACTATCATCAATTAAAAAATAATTACATATGTAATTCGTTTCCAGAAACAGGCATTTATAATAAAGAAATTGAATTTGTCCTATTTTGTAGGCACAAGTGTTAAAGTCTGATAACTGTAATGTTTACATCAGCGAAAGATCAAAATGTTAAATTTTTTAATATGAGTGAATGAAATCCTGCATCAGCTCCAGCCGATCCAAATGTTATTTTATGTCGAAATCTGGAGGAAACTGCTATGAAATTTCCTTATAGGGAAGCTATTGGTTCACTATTGTTTCTATGCCGAGTGTCCAGGTCTGGACCTGATATTACCATTTGTGGTGAACATGTTGAGTAGGTATAATAATAATCCTAGTCAACAACATGTTAATGCATTGAAGCGTGTGATTAGATATTTAGCGAATACAAAAAATGTTTGTATTAGGTATGGAGAAAGCAATTATTTTATCGGGTATTCGGATGCTGATTTTGCAGGTGATATGGATACTCGAAATTCCACCACTGGATATATTTTATATATTCTTAATGAATGGTGGGTCAGTAACATGGGTGAGCCAAAAGCAAAAGGCCATTGCTCTGTCTATCACCGAAGCAGAATTTGTTGCAGCCTGCGAGTCTGCAAAGGAAATACTATGGTTACAGCAACTGTTGTTGGACTTGGGTGAAAATCTAATTTTATTAAGCTATACGTTGACAATCAGAGTACATTTAAGTTAGTTAATAACCCAGTTTTTCACAAACGAACAAAGCATAATATAGATGACACGTACAATTTCATACGAGAAAAAGTGGAGAATGGTTTAGTTAATATGTCCCAAGTAAAAATCAGCTTGCTGTTATATATTAGCTTGTTAATATAACAAAGCTATTGCCCACTCAATCTTTTGTTTTTCTAAGAGAACAAATAACAAATAAGTTGTGTGTTGTGTTCAAGCACAGAATATGTTTTCGCCTTTATGATGTAAAATTTTAGTGGGAGTGTTAACTTCTTAATTGAAATATTTGATCTTGGCTGAATAGCCACAGTATCGTTGCCCATTGTTTTACGCATTAGTGTATAGATGGCAGTTTTATCATTCTGTATTTTTTTGTATTCTTACTGTGTAATCGTTTATCACTTTAAACAAAACAAATTAAGTATTTTCTCAGTTTTATTCATAGAAGTGCCCTCATTTCAATAATTTAAACCCATTCGGTGTTATAGGTGAAACAGCTTTAAATTCGTTGCATACATCTACATAAATATTATACTGAGGAAATATTTATTTGTTTTGTATGGCTACTCGATGTAAACCAACATCTGTTTGCACTGAGTACCTAAAGTACTGAACGGATTTTTATTAAATTTGGCACAGACATGGAATAGACCACGGGAAAGGATATGCGCTACTGTCCATCTCGGAAAAATGTACGGTTCCTGCAAGATTTCGACTTTGTGCGCATGAAGATACGGTGACATCTACTTTTTATCAAAGTTGTATAATCGCAAGACGGTCTATATAGACCATCCTACTACTTCTGATTTTTAATGTGGAAGTTTGTGAAGGTGAATTGATGGATACATATATGGATGGATGGATGTTCTGAGTGTTTGGGGGAGAAAAATCGATCTAGCTAGATCTTATCCCTAGGAAACTATAATATATTAGAAGGATGGGTTAATAGTAATATACACCTTCCTCATTCCTGGGAAGTTACTGGGACAAAAGGTGACCTAGTTCACTTCACTTTGGCTTTATTTAATACGTTTCATTTATTAATTAAACTTATAACTACTATTGGAAACGGATTTCCATTTCATTATATGAATATAGGAATCTCATTATTTTAATGACTGGCCATTTTTAACTCAATGACAACTTTGTCCAATAATTTTATCTGCATTTCAAATTAATATTCTGCGTACGAACATGCTAATTAAAATAAAATAAAAATTCTGTATAATTGCTCAATCTAAGCTTATATTCTTATAATGCTGTTTAATAATTATAATGTTAGATGCAGCAGGAAAATATACATTATTATCCTTTTGGCTTCTGAGAAATTTATGCTTTCATTGGCTATCTTACCCTATCTTACCCCATGACAATATAGTATATATTTACTATTCAACTTAATAAATAATCCTCTTAAATAATTTACACCGAGACTCGACCCGACGTTGCTTGAAGATGCTGTAATAATAAAATCCTTATTATGCAGCGCTGCGCAGCGCGATGCCGCTAGCAATTTTGAATTCTGGTAATGAAACGTATGTCTTTTTGTAAAAAATAAACGAAGGTTTATTTTGTATCGCTATAAAAAATGAGCGCGCCGCGTCACGTCACATTGAGTAATAGTTTATTAGAGCTTATAATATTGTAGTATCATCATCCTCGGTAGGTACTATCGAACAAGTTCCTGCTCGACCAGGCATAAGATGAAAGTTGCTTAACAGCGCTGTTAAATCGTGTATCGTGTATCGTGAACTACGTATTTACACTCACGTGTAAATACGCAGTTCAACCACGTCTGCAGTCGTTGCGGTCACTTCCTCTGTGTTTAAATATTTTGAGGCGTCCCAGTGGACAGGAAAATGTTTAAAAGCTGGTTTAGCAGGAACTTTGTCGATATTGTACAATGTACATAGATTTCATATTGTTTTCTATAAGAGAAAATATTTGTTTTGTTTGCATTGAAGAGGCTCCGAAACTACTGGAGCTAATTAGATGAAATTTGGAACCTTTACGTTTTGAGTAAGTAACACTGCGTGTGATACTGGAATACACGTGGGATACACTGGAAGTGATAGAAAATCTAAATTTGTCAATGTCAAAACAAAGGCCTTTGAGCACATGGTTTGCGTTACTTATCTTTTTAGTTATTTAGTAATTACCGCATAGCAGATAACACAATTATAATTCACCGTTAATTATGATATTGGTGAGGGTAGGTATAAAACAATCTTCATTTAGCCCTGACCACGCCTGACCGCACGAAATTACATTACAACAGAAGCCCAATTCTCTTAGCTATTTTCGATATACGTAATCTCAGCTCGGTTGGATTTCGCATACGCGTTAAATTGCGCGTGCGTGACTGTCTGAAAATCCTAACGCGATTTAACCGTTAAAAATTCCGAGAATTGACCCCTCTTTCGCATACGCGCCAAATAGTGTGCGCGCGAGCGTGACAACCTGAACATCCAAACGAGATTTAACCGATACTAATCTGGAAAATTGCTCCCGTCATTTCATTCATGTCAATCTAATAAATACTAAAAAGAAAAGTAATTGCGATATTTTGGACATTCATCATCATTGCCGACTGAGGGCTCTGCTGCAGGCTCTGGTTGGGTATCTCCTTAATGTGAGTAAGTAATAGGTAATTTAGCCATTGTTGGGACTTGTGGAGCGACAAGTTTAGTTTTGCTGTATTTCTCAGATTCTTCTTTACGAGTCACAAGGTTTGCATGGCACATGGTGTTCTAACTCTCTTTTTTTAAGAAGTGATTGTGGCCCAGACTCAAAATATAATTAGTTAATCTAGTGATATAGTGTTCTAGTCGGGTCGTTATCCTTATTTAGTTTTGGCATACTTATTAGCGTGTGATCTTTGAATATTTTTGTGAAAAACTTACTCGTAGAAGGTTGCTGCCAATGTTTTGTCGCATAAAATCCTAAAATGAGTTTTCTAACATTTCAACGGTCCTGGTAGCGATGCCAAAAAGCCGGTTCCAAAGACAACTATGTACCGAACCACGGCATGATTGTTTTGTCGGGAGTCAGTCGTTACCGAAATCGCAGTTTTTCCCAATAGCGGAACTTATAAATTATTTTGTACTTTTCTGTTATTTTGTTATTTTATTCGTGATTGTACAATGCATATTTTATCGTCTAAATTTATTCATCCAAAACAAGGAATGTTTTCTACTGCGGTAAGAATCGACCCATTCTAAAATCGTCTTGAGCGATTCGAACCGCGGTGCAAATCGAGCCATTCAAAAACAGTGCTGGGGCGATTCACACCGCGGTTCGAATCCTCGTGGTGCGAAACGTCTCACAACCCGCCTAACGCCTAACGGTCTCTGTCTATTTTCTGATTGGGTGATATATTTTTGACATGTTATTGAATTGGTTGAAAAGAAGTAATTAGAGACATTGAAAATGGTGGTGGGTGTCGGTTGAAAATTGCGCCTTGTATACGTTAAGTTTAAATCGTGGATCCAACTTATTTCTGAGATCTATGCGGCTTGGACTACGTATCGAATTATCGTGATAATTAAAACTGAAATGCGTCACGGTTTGGACTGCCGCCGTCTTACATAATACGTCATAGTGCGCGTTTCGAACATTGGAAAATGCTCTATAATGTATCATCATATCGACATGCCGGAACGGATCTGTTATCCCTGGGCATTTACACGTTCTGTTCGGAGCACGGTTTGGAGCCGCGCGTGCTATTTTCCGCGGTCAGATCTGTACGTGTGACGGATGCTAACGGACCTAACGTGTGCACGCAGTAAATTGGCACCTGACGTTGGCTGGGCAATAATGATACATAATTAATATGTAGTATCTACTTTTTGTACCCCAAACAGAAATTAGTCAAAGACTTGGGGCTCACGAAGCTCCTTCTAAACAGCAATTTATAAAATAGCTATAAGATGCATTGGCAGTTAGCTGAGACCTTATTGAACGTATAACGTGGCTAGGATTCGACACATTGGCAGGCCTAAGTGAATGTTTACGTCTAAACATTGAATGTGTTAGCTCAAAGCACACTAACTCGCTCTGAGTTTGATAATTGCATTTACTAAGACGTTAAACGCTCGATTTCGACACTGATAGTTATACAACATTCATATAGCAAACGACTGAAAGATGAGTTTTGTCGTCATATCAGTCGGTTCGATTCCTGGCTGAGTAGGTACATTGATTTAACAAAAACGTAATGATGCAGTTTTATTTTTTAATTAAACTCTGGTAACTCTTTGAAGCATTTTTCGTTACCACTAATCTCTATTTTTAAATAGGTAGAAATCTTTTATAAGTCTACAAAAAGTCCGCGATGACATATGTGTATATTTTAAGGATAGCTTACGATGTCCATTCTTAATTTAAAAAAATGATCACATATAATGTGGTATTTAGTGTTGCAGGTATCCATGGGCGATGGTAGTCCACCTGAATGTTTGTTTACACCCTATATAGATAGGGGGTAAACTCACAGCTGTAGTGACTTTTTTATCAAGTATAGACTTGATTTATAAATTAAAATCATTGAGTTTATGATAGCATAAGAAATTCTTATATAACAATACAACTGAAATAAAATTAATCATTTATCTAAAAAACATACGGTCTCTTTTATTAATACGAAGAAAGATAGAGATTACATGACTAATCAACGATTAAATCTAACAGGCGTTGGTGAATTTAGTACTCAATCCGTCAAATACTAATAACAATATGGTACCTAAACATTAGATTGTGATATCAACATGTAGATAAATTAGTTATGATTAGTGATTGAAGTTAATCCACAGTTTAGTAAATTATTAATAGAGATAATATTATTACACAAAAGAATTTAAGCGATTCAAAGCGTACAAGTATTTTGATAAGCCGAAGTATGTACTTACCAATTCACAGGATTATTTTCATAGTTACAATATTCGTGAGAAGTTTGAAATTAGTCGAGTGTTTCTCATGGATTACCGACTGTTACCACAGAGTAAATAATGTAAATTAACATACAGAGCAACGTACATCTTTCATAGAAGCTTCGAAATCGATCCAATTACTGTCAGGGTTGTCACACAATCTTTAAACTAAGTCTATCGTCATTATAAGGTTATTGAGAAAGTCTAATTGGTACACATCACAGCCCGACATCGAACCTGCACCAGCACGTGTGTACTGCAGTTTATTCACTAGGCAATGGATGCTCTTGTAATAAAGCAATACACTTCTGTTATAAAAATTATTGTAACTTGTGAATACTTCAGGTATTGAATAAATTTGAGCTTTTAGAGATTTCTATATTTACACGTGTAAGATCGCTTTCACTTACTAGTTCTGCATAAACTCGAAGAAAAGAAATTATTATACAGGGTGACCTGAAATTCGATACATTCCTTTGAAAGATAGAAAGTAGACCTCATTTACAGTAATATTTTTCATGGCATCCCCTATCCGAAAGTTGATATTTACAAAGTTATTGAAATTTCAAAAAAAAATTCTTTATTTTCGACTTTTTGACTTTGACATGACGTATTTTTAAAAAATTTTGTCTTTTTAGTGATTTTTTTATGTATTTTAACCGTCAATGAGTCAAATAATATTTTTAAGGAATAAATAGGGACAAACTAAGCGAGAATTTTTCATTATGAAACATGAAACAGAATTTTAAGAAAAATGCACATTTTTCCTAAATACAGGTGATTTTCTTTAAAAAGTTGTATGATACAATGCGTACAAATACCTTAAATAACTTTCTTACCTCATAAGCTTCCAAAAAAGGTACAAATATGTACATAAAAATATGAACATGTAATAAACAAAGACAAAACAATCATCAGGTAACGTTATCTCAAGAATTACTCTACCTGAGGCGACCTTTTTTCAATTTCAATTGTTTCCTTTTCAAATTTTCAATTGTTTCCTTTGTTCAAACTTCGGGATGTTTCGGCTACTGTCGTCGCGGCCCTTTGTCAATGAGTTACCGACTGTCTTAGAGAGCAAATTTAGTAGCTAATATTAGTTTTAAGTCAACTATTGCCGTGTATGGACGTATTGTTGCTTTAAACTACACCCTTACTTCTACTTGTGATTTTTTTGTATCGCGATGGCTGCTTTTGAGTACGATAAATACGCTGACATCTTGTTTTGTTACGGACTTTGTAATGGTAATGCTGCTGCTGCACGAAGAACATACGTTGAACGTTTTCCGAATCGACGAGTGCCAAACGTTAGAGTGTTTTCAACAACATTTCGACGAATTCGGGAAAGCGGCCGTGTTGATAGAAGACGTGGCGATTCAGGCAGACCTCGTTTGTATGCTCCAGAAGAAGAAGAAGAAATTTTAACACTTTTTCAAAATGATCCTTCTATTTCTACAAGAGCGGCAGCTAGAAGACTTGGATTGAGTCAATGGAAGGTGTGGTTTACAGTACACACAGTGCGTCTACATCCATTTCACTACACACCTGTCCAAGCGTTGGAAGAGGGAGACCCGGTTAGAAGAATGCAATTCTGCCGTTTTATGATAAAATGACATGGAGGATCGCAATTTCTTCTCAAGAATATTGTGGACGGATGAATCGAAATTTGACCGTGACGGGATAAACAATTTCCACAACACACATTACTGGGCACCAAAAGGAGAAAACCCCAGGATGAAAAAAGAAAGGGCCCATCAAACCAGATTCAGTCTAAATGTCTGGATGGGTATAATTAATAATAATTTAGTTGGACCTCATTTTTTGCCTCAAAATTTAAATGGTGAAATATACGAACATTTCCTAAGAGAGGATATTACTGGTTTAATGGAAGATGTGCCAATAGCAACTCGTCGTAATATGATTTTCCAGCATGATGGTTGCCCGGCCCACTTCCGCCTCGGCGTACGCCAGTGGCTAGACCAAACTTACCCACATCGCTGGATAGGTCGAGGCGGGCCAATTCCTTGGCCAGCACGGTGTCCCGATTTGACCCCGTGTGATTTTTATCTTTGGGGTCATATGAAGGCTTTGGTGTATACTACACCCATAACTACTGTAGAGGAGCTCAGAAGCCGCATAAGAAACGCAGCAGAAGAAATCAAAACTAGTCTTACTACCAGAATAATCAAAACAGAGGTACGGAGAAGACTACGGGCCTGTATCAGAAACAGAGGTTCACATTTTGAACAAGACCTAAAGTAGAACATTTATTATTAAATTTAATTAAACATTGATGTTTTTTAAACACAATAAACGTAATTAAATTCAAGTTTTTCCTTTTATTTTAACCTTATCGCAAATAAATCGATTAAGACATTATTTCATTTTACTTCTATGTTTACTACAACGTCATATTTTTATGTAGACATTTGCACCTTTTTGGAAAGCTAATGAGATAAGGAAGTTATTTAGAATATTTGTACGCATTGTATCATACATTTTTTTATGAAAATCACCTGTTTTTAAGAAAAATGTGCAGTTTTCTTAAAAGAAAATTCTGTTTCATGTCTCATAACGTAAAATTCTCGCTTAGTTTGTCCCTATTTATTCCTTAAAAATAATATTTGACTCATTGACGGTTAAAATACATAAAAAAATCACTAAAAAGACAAACATTTTTAAAAATACGTCATGTCAAAGTCAAAAAGTCGAAAATAAAGAAAAAAAAATTGAAATGTCAATAACTTTGTAAATATCAACTTTCGGATAGGGGATGCTATGAAAAATATTACTGTAAATGAGGTCTACTTTCTGTCTTTCAAAGGAATGTATCGAATTTCAGGTCACCCTGTAGATATCCACTCTTACTCAAGCAAACGCGCTTTTCAAAACTGAGTCAAAAAACGTACTTCTTTCACTAATTTATGAAACAATTTACAAGAGTAATAAAATTAGCTTCTAAAAAAATCGGTTGTCTGTAAAGTCGGTTTACTGACGATAGTTGAACGTGACAACGTCATAAGAAAATACTGATGGATCGCTCACTCAAGTAGGAGAGAGACAGATTCCGCGCTCTCGCTTGCACTTCAAGCCTTAAATGGAACGCCTCAGAGCGAGGTAACGCCGCATGAGTCATGTTTTTCGTGCGTGCAGCCGGCTCCATCGAATTATAAGACGTTATCACGTCAATAAACAAAGCACTTTGTTACATACAAATATTGATTTCATCAATGAAATTACGTTTTCCTAATTAAATATTGTACTAGGTATTATAAATAACAAGCTGCTAAAATAACAGGTAAACAGGTGTAGCAATAAATAAAAATCACAGTTCAAAAAGCAGCTAAACAATTTCAATACGCGAATCTTGAAATATTTGTTCAAGAGCATCATTCGTTTCTGTAAGCGCAAACAATAATTTAAATCACACGCTACACGGAGCTCAATACGTGCGTGTAATTATTTACATTGCCCACCAGTATGCAAACAGGTTAACGTTGCAAGAGATTAAATACTTTTTTAATACCATATTATGGCGCTTGACTTTGTCCGCGTAAATCTCGTACGTAACGTAGGAATCCACTACAACCTTTTTAACGGATTTACATGAATTATTCTCTCTCATGGTTTTTTGGCCATTTTGGTGGCCAAAGCACACAAGGCTAGAGTAGAAAATATAATATATACTTATTTATATAATATTTTTAAATATTAAATATTTATAAATTTCAACATTAAACAGCTTTCATAGAACGATCCAAATCGATGCAAAGTAATTGAAAATGTCCCCTTCAACGGCCCACAATTTAATTAATAAATATATCTAGCAATATCGCGAAAAATACCTACAACAGTATCTAACCTGGATTACAACAGTATCTCCTTCCTTATCAGGAGTCAAAAACATAACCAATTCCTTTTTATTTATATTATTCAAAATATTGTTAATAGTTTTGGGATTATACCCATTCGATTTGGTAAATTATGTTTAACTCTTTTTAATAATTACTGCTACTACTTTACTAAGAGGAATGGACACGAATCTTTGAACCTAACTATGAAAAGCCGCGAGTTCATGTTGCCAAGGATGATATGAGGATGCATGAATAGTATATGTATATGTCGGTTTGCGAAAGATTCCAAAACTATGTTTATTATTGTCTCTAGTAATAGATAAAACAAGAAAAATAAGCATGTGATTATCTTCACATTCTAATTTAAATTTAATTTTAATGTGTTTTTTATTAAGAGGCATATTACATCTCGACTGTGATTTTTGCGTAAAATTATGGCGTTCTTGATTTCTGAAACAAAGATACATTAACAATTTTGTCATATTGAATAGTGCAGAATAGCTATTGGCCTAGTTTGTAGTGGCCTGCCTCGCTTTTTATACATTTTGCTTAACTATTTAATTAAACCCAAAATTGCAGAAAAAGATTTTCTGCAATTTTGGGTTTAATTAAATAGTTAATTAAATGTGATTGCGCGAAGGCACTTTTTTGAGCTCCTGGATTGAACTACTGATCTAAGCAAATAAAATAATAATATGAGAATGTATCTCCTATATAGTCGTATAGCTCGTAGCGGCCTTAGAATTTTGAAATATCTTTGATTTAATATAGAAATTTAAATACAAATCTTATTCTAAGCCAAAAAATCTTCGAAAATAGCTTTAAGTTAACTGTGAATTACTCATATCTACGATAATATTATCAAGCAAAATTTATACCAGATAAATTGGTACTTCAAAAGGAATAAACATTTTATAATTTTAAAGCATGAATTTATTAGCCTAATTCAATAAAAACGATAAATACAACTGCAAAATTACTAAAAAATGCGAAATGTCGGGAACGCTTCAAATACCTAATTTCACAGATTGCAGTTGCATTTATAATAGCACTCTTAAGGTTTTTAACAACAAGAGACAACTGGACGTTTTTGTTAAAAGTCAGTCAGTCAGTTTGACCTCAGCATGGGTGAGGTATCTGCACGTTATACTTGTCGCATTAAAAAATCAATTGTGTCATAATAAGGACGGGATTGATTTAAAGTATCAATCCGGTGTTTATAAAATCGATTGTACTGAATGCGAGTCTTTACGTGGGTCAAACTGGACGTAACTTTCGAGACTCGGTACAAAGAACACATCGCGGCGTATAGAAATGGTCATCGTGATCAATCACATTTTGCTAAGCACATTTTAGATAGCAGTGGCGTGCACAGGATTATGGCACTGGGTATGCGGCGAAGTACTCGGTCACAAAAACTTTTTCGTTTATAGATTTTTAGCATCGGATCTCTAAGTCGAAACCATGCCAACAGAGCAAGTCTTAGATGTACTACTATTCATGTACATCTTCTACGGCAACGCAGACAAAACAGCGATCGATCGTCGCGGCGGAAGAAATTCTAATAAGTAACATAATAAGCATATTTTAAAATATTATAACTACTCACCAGTCAGTCAGCTTCAATTTTCACATATTCAAGGTTCCGGTTACTTGAGATTACTATATCCCGATGTAAATTACTAAATAATATGCAAGGAAAACAATATAATTTAATCGTGTTTAATACGTTTCATAATTTTTAACATGAAATTTTTGAGTTACATTATTTTTTTGCTGGTTTAATTGTTGTAACTCGGGTATATACCTACCTTTAGACAGAATTTGAATCTTTTCACTGAATGACTATTGTGAGAACTTGTTATTTTTAATTTTTAATAAACACATTTTCAAAACCTCACAGTCAAATAACATTTAAAAAAAATCGACTCAATCAGTAAGAAACTGTTAAATGTACACACTTTCAAATGTTAAAATGAAAAATCTTTTAAGAAAACTATAAATAAACAGGAGCGATTAAATTGTAAACAATGCTCATCACATGAAATATGCAATATGGCCCCCGCGAAACACAAAACGTTTCTTCTATTTAAACAAATAAAACCTTACTAAATACTAAATACAAATGTACATACATGATTCATTAGATTCGCGTCGTATTGTTTTTACTCGGATTATAGGCAACGAATAATTTCCGACAAGCCAGTTCGGCGGTTTTCTGAAGCGATCGGATAGCTGAACCGAAGCTCTCGGCTCGGCTCTCGGTTCGGCCATCTCCAGCCGCATGACTTTCGCTATTTAATCATGTCGATATTCATGGGTGTGTGCGTTTGCGAAGTATGAAAATTACACACACATCCGATGATTTTTCCTGCAGAACTTAACGGCATTAGTTGCTATTTATAAAATATTAGGCGTTTTTAAGTTATTATATTTTTTAAATTAATTTATTTACTATTAATTAAAGTCATCTAAAACGTACGAACGTTTTATTAAAATATCTGTGAATGACAAGTAAAGCACTGCATTTCTGCCTATATGGAGCGCACGCCCCTGTTAGATAGTGAACCCGATAGCTATTCCTATAAGGTGTTACATAAATGTGACAGAAGCTTTCGACTGAGTGTGTTGGAATATTTAAAGAAAATAACAGCAATAGACTTGCATTATTGAATGACTAAACTTGCTTCGCTACGCCACCGCTCATTAACCTGTTTGGTGGGGGTACTAGTAGCTAGTAGGGTATATAAGGTCGTGGTTTGGCTGGTGGCATTACTGACGAGCTTTGTTCGCAGGTCCACTTCCTGAGGATGCTCCGGGTTCAGGGCGAAACGCACGTCGAGTTTTGCAAATTGCATGGTGGCGTCGGGCCTTGCACGATCTTGCTGACATTGTTGATTGTGGTGGTGGTGTTTGCACGATCTTGTTTCTAAGTGTACGCAGATTGCACACTCAATAATCAGTGTGGGAGAAGGGAGGTGCTTTACGCATGCTTATGCGTACACTCACACATTCGCTTGCAGGTTGTGGGTATTTTTTCGCGAGATATTGCTAGATAGAATATTAATTCAATTGCATGCTATGGATTTTCGCAAAGTAACGCCTGATTCTATGAACTGGCCCACAATTTTTCCACACAATTGTGGACACACCGTATGCTTGTATTAGTGTCAATCAAATCGAAAGCTAACTATTATGTATCTGTTTATCTGTTCCTCATTTTAATCTGTGGCCAAAGCATGTAGTGGACTGTGGAGAGATTAAACGATAACTTTGTAACATTAAACGACAAATATTTCTAGAAAAACCAATTTATTTACGCACTAAATGTCAATTTACAAAGAAAAAAGAGTAAATTTACGCGGCCAATAGAAACAAGAACACATTAATAATTACCCATAGGCAGTCTATTAGGTCCGATCGAGTTCGGATAATTTGCGTCAGTTCACATAATTGAACTTCAATTATTATAACGATATACCTATTCTGGGTAGTTAATTGCTAATTGTGTGCCGCTACTTCTGGTAAATATAATGATCATCGAGGTGATGATTTTTGGTAAAAATAACCTAACCAAGTCTAAGTAGGGGTTCCGTAACTATACACGCGAAATAGGTTTTCATAGAATTACTTTAAAACCTATTGTCCTATTTCGCTCAAAATGATTTTCCTAAAGAGTATTAAGCAAAATCTAGCAGCACGGAAAATTCTCTATAGATTCTAAGTCTGCATAGATTAGAAACGCCAGGATCCCCCCGGGAACGCCCAACTTAAAAACCACTTTGGAGGCCGATTACAGAAAATTTATCGGTTGCCTGTAAAAAAATCATGTATGAAAACTTTGCCTTTATTTTAAAATACCTATTAAACGATATCCCACACGAGGGGGTATAATGAATAAATATCTTTCATCCCCATTTCACATATTATACATGTATGGAGAGACATCCCTAAAATAGAATTTTTTTATTATTTTACGATGTCAAAACTGAGATTCTTATACAACCTATTACTATACCAAATTTCATACATTTATACGCATAACTACAAATGTTACAAGAGCGGACGGACATAATCAGACAGAGAGACAGACAGACGGACGGACAGAGCGATACTATAAGGCTTCCTCGAGAAAAAGGAAATGGCGTCTACACAATCGATGCGCCTGAATTGAAATATTATTGATTATTTAAAATTTATAATTTTCTCAGTGTGCCTAAAGCGCAGATAATTTTCATCTATATATATATATATATAACAGTAAGTCGTGTTAGTTACACTATTTATAACTCAAGAACAGCTGAACCGATTTGACTGAAAATGAGTGGGGACGTAGCTTAAAACCAGGATGAATGTAAAAAATGAATGGATTTTCATGCCGTATACATTTACCGACAGAGTGGTTTCTTAGGAAGGCTTAGGTTGATAGTAACTTGTTAAGGTTTTGTGGAAATTATTTGATTTATGACGATAATTGGTGAAGGTGTCGGAAAAAGTCAAGCCGTCTGGGAATTTTTATAGAAAACGATGCCTAACACGTTGGAGATAAATAACAAATCAATGAATGGTGGGATTATTTCTCTTTTATAGGTTTACAAGAAAGTCCGCGATGGCATAGATATGTCTATATTTTAAGCCCTATCCTTAACCACATTATTTAACGGATTCAATTTAATTATCATTATCCAGGAGATTGTATCTAGGAAATATCTTAAAATTAAAAAGTACGTGTGAAAATTAATTATATATTTTTACTCTGTGCTATTACTATATTGCAGGTATATGCGCTAAAGAAGTTCTTCGCCACGAACACAACCACGCGGGCGAAGTTGCGGGCAAAAGCTAGTCTCAAATAAAACTTATACCTGATGAAAATATTATAACAATTATGTATCAGTCACTTTCAGCTTAGGCGTGTGTTAATGTTACCTAGCTAATGTATATTGTGTATAGAATACTCTATAGAATACTCTTTGAGCCTTCTAGGTACTCTGCCTGGTGGGGATGACCTGGGAGATTTCTTTTTTTTGTAGCATTTTAAGTTTTGGAGTAGTTATTATTTTTTTAGTACTTACCTACTTTTATGGTACAATTGATTTTGTTATCATAACTGATAAAATGTATATCATATTGTAGTATTAGTGAGTTTAATAAACGTTTATGACCTAATATATAATGTAATTGTAAAAGTATTAAATATACTATCTAAAAGCTAATTTCAAAATTGTATAATAGAAGATGGATAAGGTTTCATTATAACCCGAATTGATATGTATAGAATGTAAGAAATTTAAAGGCAGTATTTGCGACTCCTGTTTGCTGCCTATGGTATAAAAATGTATATCGTAGTCTCACCTGCAATATCCCGAATCGTAGTTCCAAGTCGATGAAGCTGTAGTCCTTGGCGAAGGGCGGTCGTTGGGCGGGCGGGTTGTGGTTGATCATGGGCGCGGTGGGCGGCGTGATGGAAATGGGATGAGGAAGTACCGGCATAAGTCCTCCGGTCGGTATCGGTGATGATTCCTGGTGGTAAATGTTAATAAGCTGTATTTATCTTCGGAGGCTCTATTCTTTATATTCTGCACTATTATAATATCGTCATATATCGTTTAAAGTTAAGACCGCACTAGTGTAATGTAACGTCACATAACTTCGTGTTATTACACTGATTATTGTTTTATTTATATTATTTTAATGCATATTTAAAACAACTTTACAAAATCAAATCTTTATTTACAGAACTAAATTTTACTTACAACAATATTATGTACAAATCTTACTAAAATAATTATTTTACATTTAAATCCCTAACAATATTTACATAATTTTATCAACATATAAAATATACCTACTAGTTCGTACACTAGGCGGCAGCGGTGCGACTCTACTAGTAATAACACTAATAACGCAATGGAGTGCTGCGGCGTAGTGCACAATGTGTCATACAATTTCATACAGAAAATATTTGGCCGTGTCGCGTCGCGTAGTTACTCCTGGTGCGGTCCCACTTTAAAACTGCTATAATGTACTTCTGGTGATTAAGAATAAGGATCAGTTCACACCGCGATGATATGCGACGCGACGCAGTGTTGTATTTTTAACCGACTTAAATAAAGGTGGCGGTAGACGGTTTATATATATATATATATATATATATATATATATATATATATATATATATATATATATATATATATTTGTATGTTCAACGATAACTCCGCCGTCTGTTGACCTACTTTCAAAATTCTTTTTTGATGTGAAGAGTATAATTTAATCCGAAGTTGGTGACATGATGATGGCATCCATGAGGAATCGAGGGAACTCCTCGAAATTCATATGAACACATATAGTTATTTCAACTTTTTCTGAAGTAACCAAAAGTACTGAACAGAACTTTTGGATCCAGGGAAGCCAACTAAAACGTGAGCTCTATATAAATAATGATTTATCAGGATATTGTTGAGCCTGGTCCCGACATCAAAATTAAGAAGATTGTGTAGAGAAATATTTAAAATTTTAGCCGAATTTAAAATGGGAATTATTTAGAAAATAAGATTTATTTCATATTTTTGTGTGTATTTCTACTTTAGAAAATGGTTTATTTTTTTGTTTATTAGTTAGTTATTCAAATTGAACTTTATTTGCTACAAATAAAGACACACGTTTCATACGACATCAGTCATACACTGCACATGCACTGTGCAGGTGTAATTTGACATTCGAACATATACAGTGAGACGTATATGTTCTTGTTTAATGAATAAAGTTCAATTTTGAAAAGCTATCTTAAAAATGCAGCGCCGCGTATCGTTTCATTTACCGAACGACCGTACGAAATTATATTGTGATATTCTATTCATCGCATCTAAATAGTTTGCGCGGAGAAGTCTACAGAACTTACCAAACTGTTCTAAGTTCAAAAAAATCAAATACAATTCTTTGAATTATAAACTAAAATAGAATCAGCTAAACCAATTTCCCAGCAACAGATAAAAATCTAAAATATTTCACGCCCTTTTATCGGACCACAGATTGTTACTCTCGAAACTAAAAACTGAATTTATTTCCGACGTAAAAAGTTGGGTTTTCCAATAGAACTACATACATACAGGCAACGCGTAGGCAACAAAAGGGTAAGTTTATTACTAAAGTCTCAATATTGGCAATAAGAATACTTAAATGGTTTTTATATCGATATAACTTCTATCTGATGCTTCAGAATTATATTTTTATGATGAGGAAAGTTAAAATTATTTTATCGACTATACCTAATATAACTATAACTATAACTAATACTATAATATACATATTATATATATATATATATATATATATATATATATATATATATATATATATATATATATATATAGTATAATATAACTATTAACTTGATAGTTAATAGTTATATTAATGATGTTTAAGTGTTTTGTGCTGTGTTTCAAATATTGTGTAACAATAATACATAGTAAAAAAGCAAAAGAAAACATACACAGTAAAAAAGAAAAATTAAAAGTAAAAGTGTTACTAGGTACTAAGGTTTAATGAATAATGTTGTATGACGTTGATTGTACTGTGTGGAAATATTATTTATTAGTGTGAATTAAATTTTCAGTGCATTTATAGCTTAATTTTTGAAGCCAGTCGAGAACTATAGACTTACATTCAGTTTTATGTAATGAATATATTTTTAAATTCCGATTTATTTAATTGTATAGTTTTAGTCCAAGAAAATAGGAAAATCGATGCGCAAAAGTGGTTTTATGTAAAGACACAGGACAAACTTTGTCTCTGCGACGTTTTTTCAGGTTTTGTTCAAAGGCTATATAAGTGAATGTTGTTTTATAACGATTTTAAGTATAAAGAGTTTACGGACGCCCAATACCTTCCATTTTAAATAGAGGTCGGTAGTTGGATGGTAAAATAGTAGGAACAGGGCAACCTTAAGGAGTGCTCTTTGTGCTTGCTCGATTTTTAGAAGATGAATTTTGCATGCGCCACCCCATGAGGTAATGCAATATTCCAGCTGAGATTGACACAGAGCATAGTACAACTGTTTTGATTACAGATTTTGGGGCGACGTGTCTTAGGCCTTTAAAAATATCTATTAATCGGCGCACCCTTGTCACCAAAAGACTAATATACTCATGGAATTTCAGCTTTCCATCTATGATGATTCCCAGGTATTTTGTGGACGCGACATTTTTAAGAGCATGACACTGGCAACTTGTGGTATAACATAAGTGCGAGACTAAACGTAGGTGGGGATCCGGCTTGTCGTTTGGTCTAATGGAAAACATTATGTAGTTTGTCTTGTCTACATTCAAGGTCAATATATTCTTACTTAACCATCTAGTCACAGTGTTCATCCCATTCTGTGCATTTAAAAATGATTCATGCCAAGAAGTGCCATTGAAGAGTAGAGCCGTGTCATCTGCGAATGTAATGAATTTTGCATTGGGGAGCTTAATTGGGGAGTTAAATTTGGGAGAGGTCATTTATGTAGATTAGGAACAAAGTTGGACCTAATATACTTACTTGAGGAACTCCAAAGGTTACGGGATTTTCTTCACTTGTTAAATTGCCGATTTTCACGCATTGTGTTCTATCCGTGAGGTAGTCATTTAGAAGTCTTAGTTGTGTATCCCTAATACCGAAACTTTCAAGTTTGTTAACCAAAATAGGCTATTCCTATTTGAGACTGTGTCAAACGCTTTCGCTCAATCTATGACATTAATTTTTGAATCTAATTTGGTAGCAATATAATTAATTAGTTCTAAAATAGCATCTGATGTGGATCTTTTAGATCTAAAGCCAAATTATGATGGTGATAAGAGAATTTGGCTTTCTAAATATGTAACTAGTCTTTTATTAATTGTACGTTCAAGAATTTTCGAGAGTGTGGGTAGAATAGAAATTGGTCTGTAATTATTTATACAGCCTCTGTCGCCATTTTTGTGAATCGAATGTACTCTCGACATATTATATATCTTTGGAAACACTCCAGTTGAGAGAGACAGATTACACACATATGTTATTGGCGACCTCAGGATATCCTTATTCATTTTCACTAGTTTGCTTGATATCATGTCGAGACCGACTGAGAACTCATTTTTTAAATCAGATATAAGTGTTTCCACTTCATTTTCATCCGTGGGAACAAGAGAAAAAGAGTGATAGGTAAAATTTTATGTAATGGGTCCTGTGTCGGGGTTACTATTAACAATGTTTTCGGCTAACTTCCTCCCGATATTAGCAAAGTAGTTATTTATATCATCTGCAAATTTTTAAGGTGAACTAGTGTCTATTAACTCCAAAGGGTAATCTTGAGGTTTATTAGAGGAGGTTATTTCTTTAACAATTTTCCAAAGTGTTTTGCTATTATTCCCGGCATTTTTAAATCGAGTTTCTTAGTAGTTTCTTTTCTTAGTAGTTTAGTGCAGTAAATTCAGTATCTATTATATTTAGTCTTTGCTGCGTCATTGTCAGGGTTCTTTTTTGATTTTTTATATAGTTTATCACAATTTCTGATGCCATTTAGAATCCCGGGGGTTATCCAAGGTTTTAGGATTACTTTTCTGTTTAGAATTTTCACTTCTATAGAATTATTCTGAATAGATGTGTGGAGTGTATTGTAGACAAAATTCTCAGCTTCGTTTGCATCACCGATCGAGTATAGTGAACTAAAATCAAAAGATTTTAGGACTCTATTTAAGTTGTCGTAGTGTATTTGCTTAACTATATTTTCGGGTTTAGCTTTTGGAGGGTTAGCTATATATAAGGCAACACTATAATGATCCGTTAGAATTGTTGGGAGTATAAGACAAAGTATTTCTTGTTTGGTTTTTAAAAATGTATAGTCTAAGCATGTTTTATTATGCGTAGGCAGTGTATATGCATGTAACATACCATGGAAGGTCTAGATACGCGGAGTGGTAGTGGTAGTTGGGGCCCTGGTCCAGAAAGCGCGCGTAGTAGAGCGAATTATCTGCGATTTTGCGCGTAAAATCTGGAAGCACTAACACAATAGGCCAACACCATATATAAGTACATGCATGTCAGGGGCCAGGGTACTAGTCCCCGACACGCGCGCATTCAGTCGCCAGTAGCGTTTCGTGGCGAATCCGCTCTTTCTGGACAAGGTCTTAAGGTAGCCTTCCGATGCACGCGACGCGCGACGTATGACAGTGACCCGAGACCGAAATAGGGTCGCGTAGCTACTGCTTAGTATGAATTTTATATGGAACACTAAACAATCGCCGCGACCCGCGACGCGCAACCCGTGACGCGCGTTAAGCGGCCTTCCGATCTACGCAACCGCGACTGTACTACGCGTCCCACATCGGAAGTATACCTTTAGACGCGTTATTCGTAAAGTTTTCACTTATATGTTAAAATAATAGAACGTCAATGTTGCAACTAAATCGATAGTAATAAATTTAACTGAAGCCTCATAAAATTTTAGTGACACCTAAACAAAAGGGATTACGTAATAAACGATTATACTTTGTACCCTCAATCTGTAATAACATTAGCGAATGTCGGCTGCAGATGACACTGATACTGGACCGATCCGATGGAACTATTACGTATGGTGATCAGTCTCTATTACATCGTTAGAGATTATTTTTATTTAATAAATAATATCAATATTACTTGGTGGGCACTACCATTACGCTTAAGTGGCTATCGTATATTGGCGAGAATAATTATAAGTTTACTTTTATTTAATTAATAATAAACTGACGTTTCAACTATTTTTCTGTATATACACAAGCTAAATTTATTTTGCATAAAACTATACTAATACTTTAATGATATCCATATTTATGGATATTTTTATTAGGTAAGGTGAGGTATAATATATTTTTTATGTGTTATTATAGGCGTGTTACAGCATTGTATCGTTCATATTTTTGGCATTAGTGCAGGCCCTGCCTAAAATTACAGATTAGACCAGTGTCGAACAGTAATTAATAAAGAAAACAGTATTTACTTAATAGCCCCACATCTGTTTTATTTACAATTAGCTAAGCTCAAGTAAGTCAGCTGTGCTTAGTTTGATCTAACTTATTCATTTATTTATTTTTTATTTGCTAGAAAACTTTCAGCTAACATTCATAAAATAAAAAGTTAAGAATAATACAAGAAGGCCAATTAAAAGTTTTCACAGATAGTACATATAACAGTAAAAAGGAAAAAAGACAGCGATAACCAAAGAGAACGACGTTCTACACATTTAAGGCAAGGCAGACACAGACAACAAATATGAAATTAGTTATGAAAAAAATTAGGAAAAATTGAGACATATTGCTATTAAAATAGAAATTGGTGAACTCTTTCTTAAAAGTAGTAACATTGGTACAGAATAAATCTACATCGAGAAACCGTGAAATCTCGTTATACATTTTACTGGCCCTGACAATATACGCGTTCTGGCGATAGGCAGCATTAGAACACTCAATGTGCTGAATTGTAGTTAAAAGAGGCTTTAGTCTCTTATCCGGCGTCTTTCTTTTTCAGTCCAAGCTTTTTGCAAGCAATTGTTTCTTTTAAATAGCGATTCAAAACTGAACTTTATTCAGTACACGAGAAGATCACACACAGTACGTGTCTCGTTTCGGTGTGAGCTGACCCTTTCACCATACATATGACTTCATACTCACATGCCACGCTAAAATATTATGCAGGCTGGCCATGATAGCCTCCGATGCGAAGGCCAGGGTATGATGACCTTCCTCCAGCCCGTGGATAACCTGCAGCATCCTCGGATGCCGCATCTTGTCCATCTGTCTGATGCTGGCCCGGATCCGATCCAGCATGCTCTCTTTCCTCTTCGGCTTGTACAGCTTCTCCGCAATCCGCTTGTCGAACACGAATACCGAACATTCCTGTGGAAAAAGAGAAGTTTAAGTAAGCAGTTACTGATAATTAATACCAAGATATCTAATATATAAAATTCTCGTGTCCTAATGTTCGGAGACGCACCCCTCCGAAACGGCTTTTTGTACCTATGAATTTCTGGATTTCTATCTGAATTATTTTCTCGGTCTTTATAGACCCTCTTTTAGTAGTCGGGTTATAGTTTTTTAACTTATTTTTTATTTCGTATTTATCCGTTTCCCAATCGAACATATTTTTGAAATCTTCTATACATACATAAAAATAAAATTTAAGTGTCTGTTTGTAATTTTAAATTAACATCTTTTCACTTAATACACATCATGCATAAAGTATCTACGGTACTCACAATAAAAAAAACAATTTTTAAAATTTTTGTGTTCCGGTCTGTCTGTCTGTCTGTTTGTTCCGGCTAATCTCTGAAACGATGGATGTTATAAGGTTTAACTAAGGATACTTTTATCTCCTAAGATATAAATAAAACGGATCCCTAGATCCGTTTTAAAAATTAGGGTTCCATTTCCGTTAGTTCTATGCAAATGAAGTGGCGGGCATCAGCTAGTAATAAGTACCTAATCAAAACACTTAAAATTAAAAATATCTTCTTCATTCTAGATCTAAAGAAGGATAATAAAATTATTATATTATGATAATCAAGAAAAGCAATTGAGATTATGCAACAGTCACCATCAGTTCACTAATTCACCGTTTAATATTTATGTAGTACTGTGACTCAGAAATATGTATGCAAGACCCGTATAGTGATATCTATCGAACGAATATAATAATTAATAAAAGTGCTGATAATTTATTTCATATGCATTAACTAATTAAAATCGGATGAAACGGTTAACCGATTTTAATCTACTTTTTTTTGTTTGAAAACTGACATGATCGAGAGTGTTCTTAGCTATAATTCATCATCATCAGCTCGTTCACTGCTTGACTTTTCAGGAGTTAATTAAACTTTTTATTTCGTAATTTTAAACGTGTATTTTGAAATATTTGTGCAAGCACATAAAAATATGTAAAATATATTATATACATATTTGTGGTGTGTTTGAGTCCAAACATGTGACGATGCTAGAATTTGAGGTTCATTTTTCGAAAAACGTTCATTATATAGCCTTTGTTACCCGCGGCGGCATCATTACGAATATATATATATATATATATATATATATATATATATCATATGTATATATATGTATAGGCATGTATATATATATATATATATATATATATATATATATATATATATATATATATATATATATATATATATATATATATATATATATATATACATGCATAGACTGCCAAAATTACCCTTCCTTTTGGCTTCGCCATAGTCGGGTAAAATACCTGGGAAACCGAGCTTTGCCAGGTGTTCTGATAATAAAAAAAAAAACCGCCCAAAGGCACACGTAGTGTTTCGTACCATCATACGAATATTTTACATTTCGTTGTTTTTGTACGAAGTTTTCCGAGTAAGCGCATTTTACAAGTTAGGAATCTATAACTCCTAGGATAATTGACACCTTATTAATTCAAATCGGATTATTAGTTTAGGGGCTACGATGGAAAGAACATACATAGACTGCCAAAATCATCACCTTTTTTGGCTTCATCTTAGTCGGGTAATGATGATTAAGCAGTTTGTTCGTATCATAATGAGGTGGTGTCGTTTATGGTTGTTACCATCAGGAAGTATCACATGAACCTGTAACTAAACCTACTTTTACCTAATAAAATTGCTTTGTCCTCTTTTGCATTAACCCCGTTATTAATTAAAATATTTACAAAATCTTTGTATGATACGTTTGAAAAGTCACTTGATAGACAAATACAGCAACATCGAATAGCTTATCCGTTGTGTAAATATTTTTATTAGTAAGTCTGTATGTGTAGAATTCTGTTATATCTCTCGTAAACTCCAAAATAGTTCGGAACAGTAAATTTAGCGACAAACCGATGCAAGTTTGTATGAGGAGAAATTAACGCGTATGCATCTTTCATGAGATTCAATAGACGTTTGTCGCTTTAAATATTCCGTGTGTACTGTACGCAGTTTACAAAATGAACTTTCTTCCACGGCGCGACTCGACTAAATCACGGCCTTACAGAAAACCGGCGTTAAATATTGCTTGCGTTGTGTTTCGCCGGGTGAGTGTTTTGGGACCGGGGACGCACTTATGTTTCGCACACTCCTCTGGGCCATGTGACCAGTCCACTGGTCCATTTCATTAAAAAAATCTTATAGGGCAGAGGAATCACAAGTGCGACGTGCGTGGCCATGCGGCTATTAGCCTCACATTTTATATGCATGAGGGTGCACGTGTAGGCTACACGTGCACCCTCATATAAAATGTATGAAGAGCGTGTCTACGTGTCGCGTCGCGCTGGCTAATGGCCGTCTGCGCTGACCTCTTGTAATTACAAGAGTCTGATAAGATGAGATTCGAATAAAATATATTATACTAAATAAAATTACATTGCGCTTCTTAATGCACTGAGGTCATTATACTCACAGAAATAGCTGACTTTAAAGTGAAAGCAAAGACTTTACCTAAAAAATATCAAGCTGCAGCTGTGTGAGGTCAATGATCTCCGCAGCGCCGTAAAGAATGTAATGTGATTTATATAGTTTTATTTCGAAATTAAAAAAAAAAATCTACCATAACATCTTTAATTTGCCAAAATATGCGTAATTGATTTTACTAAAACTTATATCTACTAGAATGACAGCAAGTAATAAGATGTTTGCACTAGCTTTAAGCCATTAGTAACATATAAATAATATTTATACAAAATTTATTTTTTATAATTTATTATAATATTATTGACTTATTAAAGTGCTCATTTCCATGTCATAGTGACTTGGAAATGAGCACTTAACAACAACAATAATATTATAAAAAATAAATTTTCCACATACGTTAACAAAATTTTGAAACTAATTGAATGAACTATCTTGATTTTGACTTTTTTTTCATTAAAGTTAAAATTTTGCGGGATAAATATAAGTACATATATACCTCCAAATACTTTTCTTAAGACTTCGGGTATCTTAACCTACACAAATTATTAATTTAAAAAGGAACCTTTGTGTGTAAGTTAATAAAAAAATACAATTATTCCTCTGTTTGAGTACTTACGTTTGATTGAAACTTTGTTTTATATTTTGGGCACTTTTAAGAACATTTGCCTTTATAACAAGACCTGTAGTAGCGATAGGACAAAATTTGCGGATAACGACTTTTATTCCATTACAATTCTAAAAAATATTTACCTCCTTACTAATAAAATATTTACACAACGGATAGCTTAAACAACGTTGCTGTCTTTGTCTATCAAGTGAGTTTTCCAACGCATGAGACAAATACAGCAACGTTGTTTAAGTTATCCGTTGTGTAAATCTTTTTATTAGTAAGGGGGTACAAGAATAGTTGAAATTATACAAAAGATATAAGAGAACAATATGGTTAAAGCTCAATGCTAACGAGCGACTGCGATGCGACAAGCAGTTGAAGTAACTTTTTCATACATATAATCTATTTTAAACCCGCAGCTCACGTGGAGCCGTCGCGGTAACGCAGGATGTATAACGATTGTCCAACGAGGACAGCAGGTAGCAGCTGCTTGTGACGCGTCTGCACCGAGCGTTTCACCTAGGTGGCGGGTCTGACACCAGAGTCTCAGTTCTGCTAAATAATACAATTACAATCAAGTCCCGATACGCTAAAACTGTCAATCCGGTATTCTCGTAAACGTTATAACAGAGTCAAACGCCTCCTAATTGGTCCAAACTTCACAAAATCAGTTTATGATAACGAGTCTTATAGTACAATAAATATTTTACCGGGGTTCGAACGCACCACATTCCGAATTTCCGACCTTAACCAAACAAACGCAAAACGTAACCAAACTGCTAATCGGACTGACATTATTGGATTCGACATTTTTGATATATTATATTATAAATGCGCAGTTTTCTAGGGATAAAACCTAGCTAAATCGATTTTCTCCCCGAAAACTTGAATACTAAATTTCACTTAAATACTTGCAGCCGTTTTCGAGATGACGATTATATTTATATACTAGGTTGTCTCCTTTAAAGTATAATATTTAATGGGAACCCTTGGCAAACATGTCATTGCTGTTAACTCTGGGTTTTTATAGCATGAATTTTGGAACATAACATTTCTAGCCATTTTTTTTATTCTGACCCGAGGGGACATGGGCAGGGAGTCCTAACCCAACATTGAAGGTCACCAACATTGAAGGTAACACATTTTTATAAGTTGATAATATTATCTTACATTTTATTTTTGCCGCTTGTTTATCCATTCTTATTAAATTAAAGTATAATATATTATAAAGTATAATATAAAATTAATCAATACTAATATTATAAAGACGAAAAGTTTATTTGTTTGTTTGCATTGAATAGGATGAAATTTTACACAGATATAGATTAGTCCACGGAGAAGGACATCGGCTACATTTTATCTCGGCAAAATGAACGGTTCGTAGTTATTTCCAGTTAGCGCCTTTTTATTGTGAATCCTTTGCTATGCAGGCAAAGGATTCACAATAAAAAAGTCGCTAATAAATTCCAAGAACGTGTTTAAAAAATTGCTAGAGATGATGGAAATACCGGCAACGCTAATGAAAATTTCATCCAGAGTGAAATTCACGTTTAGCTTCCTCGCGAATATTAACTAAAACAAGTTAACACTTTCTCGCAAACCAGTTTTGCTTTAAACAGTAATAAAGATGTGTAAAAATGTTTTTATTACAAATAATTGATTTACAAAAAGTAAACAAAACAAACACGTACAAGTAAATATTAAACATTAAAAAAAAATTAACAATCGCAATCAGGCGGAAAACCTCAAGCGGCGCAAATATGAGAACCTTAGTGGGGATCTCATATTTGAACCGTTTGGGGTTGAAACCTTAGGTACATGGGGTCTGGGTGCGCACAAACTTTTCGGAGAAATCTGCAAAAAACTCATTGAGGCCACCCGAGACCCCAGAGCCGGCACCTACCTGGCCCAGAGAATAAGTATCGCAATCCAGCGAGGAAACTCTTTGAGCCTTCTAGGTACTCTGCCTGGTGGGGATGACCTGGGAGATTTCTTTTTTTTGTAGCATTTTAAGTTTTGGAGTAGTTATTATTTTTTTAGTACTTACCTACCTTTATAGTACAATTGATTTTGTTATCATAACTGACTTATTCACAATCGCAATATTATTAATTATATATTATTATTTTTAAGAAAATAATGAAAACCGGCTTTTTAAAGTAAAGCACAAAAAAGGTATGAAATAAAACTTGTTTTCTAAATAATTCTCCTTTTAAATTCGGCTAAAATTTTAACTATCTCTTTACCAAATCTTCTTAATTTTGAAGTCGGTACCACACAAAATACAATATATCGAGGAAATTCCAAATTTTTAAGGACGTCTATATGACTTTTGTAAAGTAAATAAAGCATATGCTACCAAAAGTAAAAATTTGTGCCAAGGGTGTACCCAGGATCCAAAAGCACTGAACAGTACTCCTCAGTCTTTAAAGATACACGTTTGGAAATTTGGTCATTGTTTTAAGAACTACAAGCATATGCCATTATGTAACTTACAGTAATCATCATCATCATCTTATATACAATACCTAATGAAAGCTAGGTGCGAATTTTTATTCGAACTTTTCTTTTAAACTTTCTTAAAATGTGTTATTAAAAATATAATAACTGTGACTAAAAAGGGTGAAATTATTATTTTTAAAGAAAAAATTAAACCGAATTCCAAAGTAAAAATGCACAAAAAGTATGAAATTTTCTAAATAATACCCTTTTAAAATTCGGCTAGAATTTTAACTATTTATCTACTCAATCTTCTTAATTTTGAAGTCGGTAACAGCCAACTTAAATGTGAGCTCTATAAAATATTGTTTTATCAGGATATTGTTTGGGCTGGTACCGACTTCAAAGAATTTTCACAAAACATTAACTAATTATTATTATCGCCCTAAACTTTCCTAAGGAACCACTCTGTCGGTAAATGTCAACAGAGACATTTTGAGATTATCGCGAACATACAGACAGACTCAGCGGGGGACTTAAATTAAATTAAATAATAAGTAAATTTTAGAGAAAAGTGGAAAGTGTGTGTATTGACCAGCCTACGCACGTTATCTCGACCTTAGGCTGGGAATATATTGTCCGGAATCCTGTAGGCCGGGGAAAATTCAGAGAATTGAAAACAATGCGCTAATAAGCTGAAAATCAAAGTGTCGAATGTCAAACTGTCATAATATATGACATTTACTTGATTCGTCTCTTGTGTGTTTGATTTCCAGCTCTATTGTATAAACGAAGAGTTCTATTTTTAGCGTTTTGAATTTTCTCCGGTCTTCCGGATTCCGGATCATATAGTCCCAGCCTAAGGTCGAGTTAACTTGCGTTGCAGCCTTATCTCTTTAAACTTTCAAAAAATTGTGCTAGCCATACTTATCATTTTACGAAATCATCCACTAAGGAAGGATTTCTCAAAATTCAACCCCCTAAGATGGTGAATTAGGGAATAGAAGATTGTTTCACATTTTTTTATTCCTTGGACATATTCACATGAATTTCGTATGAATTGAGTACGGAAAATAATGAGTTACAGATTTTAGCGTTTTTCAATATTCAACCCCTAAGAAAGTAAAATAGGGGATGATAATTTTAAATTGTTATAAAGTCATCGTTTTAAACCCAATTTGACGTTGAGATTTGATTATATATTTTGCAGGCACTATCAAACTTTTAAACTTTTATCTAGCAGTCTATTGAGTTCATCTCTCATCTCTCATCGTTTCTCAAAAACGATTTCGTTCGCTCGTTTTTTTTTAATTTATTTTGCAAAGCCGGCTACCACGGAAAATACTTATAATTTTTCGGGTTAATATATAGCCAATGACACTCACACATTATGTGGATTTCTATTGGTAAAAGAATTTTAAAAATAGATTGAAGTAGATCCAGATATTTTACCCCTTAAAATCTCGGTAAGTCACAAACTCACAAAGAAACAAACTTTACCTGTTTATAATATTAGCTTTACCTCTTTATAATATTTGTATATTTCAGATGGTAGCCGCGACTTCGTACGCGAAAAAGAAATCTTGGAAGAACCGTACTTTTTCCTGAGATAAAATGTAGGTTATGTGTACTCCAGAGACTAAACTACTACCATATCAAATTTCATTAAAATTCGTTCAGCTGTTATTACGTGAAAGAGTAACGAACATTCATACATCCACACAAAACTTTCGCGTTTATAATAAGTAAGCATGTGTTTGTCGTCGTGTTTTAATGATTTCGAAAATCTTTAGAATAGGAAAACGTTAGTAGGTATAAGGCGTAGGTAGTAGGCGACCTTAAAAAATATTTGTGATTGTGGTCACCCATCCTAGTTATATCCGTGACCGGCGTTGCTTAACATGAGTTAGCGCTACGACCATAATAGAACTTCTCGTTTATTACTCGTGGTATTAATATACATCAATAATTAGGTAATACCTACCTAAAGTTTCAGCCAGTTCAACTAATCAGTGATTATATAGCATTTTATGTTATATTATTTAGACTAACATAGCTTTTATGTTTATGAACCGACTAAAATTAAACAAACCAAAACGCATCAGTGAAAACCGCATTCAAATCGGTTAAGCCGTTGACTTCGTACGTGCAAAAACAATACGGGAACCGTACATTTTTCCGCAATAAAAGTATCCTATGTGTTTATCCAGAGTCTAAACACACGCACACGCACATGTACACTTGAAACAAAACGTATCATAGATTTATCTGTCCAATACAGGGTTTTCAACATCTCTCTATAGTTCATTATTGTTGGGACCTGTTGGTCCAACATAACCGGTAAAAGACAGGCTTATCTTTAGCAGTAAAACTGTCGCGCGAGACGATCTTGTCTATATATAATCGGTATCTCGACAATGGCTACAAGTATTACCATGAAATTTGGTATGCGGGGATTTTTTGAGGAGAAAAATCGATCTAGCTAGGTCTTATTTCTTAGAAACTGCGTATTTTTAAGTCATCTACGTCAGTCTGATTGGCAGCTTGGTATGCGTAGCTACGTATAAATTTTGCATTATTTGTAAATTCGGAATGTGGTGGGTTTGAATCCCTATAAGATAAATATATTTATGATTCTTATTATTTCTTTTTCTTTTATCTATATTTATTTATATATTATCTATATTTATTATATATATCTATATTTTTTTATATATTTAAATTATTTTATCGTTCTACTAAAACATCGAGCAAAGATCGGGCTCCCAGGTACTTAACATTAATAGGTACTCAGAGAAAAAATATTTTAAGATATCTAACTTCTTTTATTTTTTATATCAATTAAATCTTTTTTTCACAAGCGATTAAGATTACTTTTGGAAAAATGTAAATTTTAGGATTCCGTACTTAAAAGATAAAAAACGGAAACCTTTTTTACGACGCAATTTTTTTTTATTATAAACAAAAAAATTATAGCTTCTCCATTCAAACTTTCATCCATTTTGAGGCTTAAAAAAGAACTACTAGACGCGATTCCTGAACTACATAAATAACGAAACCCTCAGTGGGCGAATACGACTCCTTATAAGTTTTTTTGTTTCATCAACGCTACAAATTTTTTATGTTACTTTACCTTTTTCTTGTTTTCTTGAACAAAAACCTGATATAAAACCATATAATCAATAAGCGTTGCGTGTTTATAACTGTTATTTTTACTTATCGCCTAATGCTTTGACGCGCTTTTATTATTCTTATCTTTACTTCTTGTTTCTTCAGAAAACATTTCAGCTATCTAAATTACTTTAGACGTAACTGAAAACTTGTGTTGTTTTTCTAGGGCTTTCTCACTTCTTTACTTTTTATCTTTTTAGGGTTCCATAGTTCAAGTCTCGGAACCCTTCATGCCCGTCCGTCCGTCTTCGGCTTACCGTCCAAACGGTTAGTGCTAGACAGATGAAATTTTGCATTGATCTGTGTTTTACCACGTCTACAAAGTGCTAAAATAAAATCATGTTTTTTTTTTTAAAGTATCTTGGTAAAGTGATGATATTTATTATATATGACATAATATATTAATCCAGGCTACAAACTTTCTTGTTGCCAAATCATGACAATCATTCAAATCCGTTCAGTGGTTTTAGGTGGAAGGATAGTAAACACTCTACACACCTCTGGACATCCTTACAACATTTCGTAATTGTAATAATAGTAGGAGATGCCTCCGTGGTCCAGTGGTCTTAGGTGGAAGGATAGTACACACTCTATACACCTCTGGACATCCTTACAAACTTTCGTAATTGTAATAATAGTAGGAGATGTCTACGTGGTCCAGTGGTTTCGATCTTGGCTCTTGACTCCGGAAGTCGTGAAAAAATGTTAAGTCTGGTTAGGAAAATGCAGGCTGGTCACCTGATCGTCTGACATCAATTTTGCTATAATACCTACTCTTTATTGGTAAAGTGGGGATGATTTTTACTCTCGCGTCTCCCCCATAGTGTAGGGTTAGGTATCATAGATAGGTCTTTTAAAAACATTGAGAGATTACTAAGAGGATTTTTTGATTTAGGTATTTGCGAGATATTCAACTTGAAAGGGCATTTTTTTGTAAAAATAGGGCGTCCCCCCTCTCTATAAGCTAAACGGCTAGTTAGCCGTTTAGCTTGAGAGCAGTTGCTCTTAAACAAAAAAAAAAGTAAACATGTAAAATATTGGTATAATGGTACGGAACCCTACGTGTGCGAGTCTGACTTGCACTAGGCCGGTTTTTCTTCATTTAAGTTTGGACCTCCGATTAATTTCCGAGGTGAAATGCTAATTTTAATGAAATACAATCAGCGTTTTGAGCTTTCATATTATGTTGTTTATATATTTAATCAAAAGCACCTCCGACATTTTCTTTTAACATGTTAGTGATGCATTTCTCAGCATTTCTCACTTTAAATTAAATACACACGGTGAGTATACCATTTATCGGAAAATAATCGTCAATAAAGCAACCATTAAATGACTCTAAGGTTCCAGTTACTTCATAAAAAACGAGAGAGCACATCACAATCATTTATAGGTACTTAATACTTATAAGTACCTATAAATGATTATGATGTGCTAACAATGGGAGAATAGCTCTTTACTTTCCAGTTAGTATGACGTAAAATTCGAAAATGGACAGTAAACATTACATGGCTTTTTAGCCAAGATGCCGTCGCTTACTACGATGACGAATTAAGAAATCGAAAATGTATGTAATTGACGTATTGCACGCTATGTAACTTAGCGAACGTTATGTCAATCCCATATATTTTCAATTTCGGCGATCGTCATTGAAATTATCTACGACATATTGGCTATGCCCTCTGGCATAAGCGATAGGGAATTTGTATTTGTTTTAAATCTATAATATTTTCCGAAAGGAAACATAAAAATGGGCCGAAAAATGCAAAAAAGTACCTACAGTAATCCGACGCTACATTAAAAGTTGCATGACTGAAAAGGACTAAAAAAACGACTTTATTTCCAAATTTTTTTTGAAAATGAACGTACAAATCCTTATGTTATTTACGTAATTTTTTCATCAAATAATCAAATGCATATAGTACCGGAACCCAGTAGTTAAGTTAATAAAATTAATTTTATATTAATCTCCATACATTTTCAACTGCGGTTATATTGCGGTTATTGTGGTTATTAGTGACGTCATATTTTGGCATGACAAAAAAAATTGATAAATCTAATATTTAAAATATATTGAACAGTATAAACTACAATTCTTAGTGATTTTCGGGAATCATCTTTTTTAGGGTTCTGTCGTACTCAAGGAACCCTTTTAGTTTCGCTCTGTCAGTCCGCTCTTCTAGCTTCTTTAATTATGAATTTACATTGATGAAATATGGTATACTTTTATAATGTGTATAGATCTCGATTTTGGAATCATGATATAATAATTATTTTATATTTTGGGGGTGGCTCTCCATACATATGAAGTGGGGATGAAAATTATTTTTTTCATTCTACTCCATCGGAGTAGATCTTTTTGAAAGACAGGCAAAGTTTGGTACAATATGAATTTTTTACAAAGTCAACCATTTTCAAGTAAACGGCCTCGAAAGTGGCTTATAAGTTGGTCCCCTGGGAATTCTAAGCTATGAGACTTAGAAACTTGAAATTTGCCATGCTGATAGATCATGCTAACATTACTCTTTAGAAAAACTATTTTGAACGAAATCCTACAGTAACTTTGAAGAAATTTGAGAAAAACGTATTACGCGTTGATGTTTACGGAACCCTCCTTAGACATGTCCTGATATGCTCTTGGCTAGGTTATTTTTTGTATCTAATTATTTATATCTGTTAATTTTTAATTTTCTCCGACAATCTCACTTTTGTGATGACTGTTTTTCTCGATCGCAGCGACAATATTTCCTAGGTTTTGATGTAGTCTTCGTAAAGTCAATAAAAAAAACTATGCATATTCCATATTCATAATTAACGTATTCGTAACGTAATCGAATGAAACTGTATGAACACTGTCATGATTTTCATACAATTCGTGCTATGTATATCGGATATCACTGAAATTCAATACGCAGATAATTACTACTTATTATATCGCATGACGTAGGCGTATGGATTTTTAAAAATTCAACGCATGATGTGGTGTGTTTCCAACTTAAATGTAGGTTCTATAAAATATTGTTTTATCAGAATATTGTATTGGCTGGTACCGACTTCAAAATAATGAAGATTGAGTAGAGAAATAATTAAAATATTAGCCGAATTTAAATGAGGAATTAAATAGAAAATAAGATTTATTTCATACTTTCTTGTGCATTTTTACTTTAGAAGTCGGTTTCATTTTTTCTTTAAAAATAATATTCTTTCCCGTTTTAGTCATATTAATTATATTTTTAATAACACATATTAAGTAAGTTTAAAAAAAGCGTTCGAATGTTGCAAGGTGCGTCAAGGTTCCATTAGGTATTATATATACAGGGTGCTAGAATACCGCTTCCATTAACTTTAGGATATGATTATACTACATTTTCTCATTACAAAAAAGTTATTGTTTTATTTTTATTTTCAAATATTTCATTATTTTTTTACATTTTATACCTTTTAATCAGCAAGCTGTCTAGAAGTAGATTTTTTATTAAAATCAATTTTTTTTTTTTTAACTTCATTACGCTCGCCATCCAAAGACCCGTCAGCTGACGCACCGGGCCGGCCGCCGCGCCGTGCTCCTGCCTTAGTACATGCGTTCAGTTAATGTATGCAGATTGCAGTGACTAATTTGATTTGATTTGATTGTAATATACAACGGCAATCATCGCTTTTCTATCGAAATTACAGTTTTACACTATTACGGTGTTTGCAAAATGACAATAACCGAAAGGTGTAACGTGATTGAACTGTAGGTGACAATGAAACTAAGTAGGTATATAAAAGTGGGCCCGAAGTTGCATTAGTATATTATTATTTATGATAATAAGTTACGTACGTAATTACACCGATCAAAATAAGTAAAACTATGGCCAATAGCTATTTACTTACGTGAAATAAGTATTGAGTACTGAATGACAGTAGTAGTAGAATGACTAGTATGTAGTAGGTTAAATAATTAAGTCTATTAAGTTCACGAAATCCATCAAGCATCAGGTGACCGCGGCAAGGTGTCACGTTAAAAGTTAAAACTTAAAGTTGTTAGAAGTTTTTTTGTTGCATTTTGAAATTTGAAAATCGTTGCTAGCACCATAAATCATTACCTACACGTATCATTTAAAACTTAAAAACACAACACTACGTTTTTAAACACGATCTAATAGTGAAACTCAAATCAGACGACAACCTTTTACCTCGATAGAAAAACCGCAACTAAATTCGAAAATCTATTTCAAAACAACATAGCTCTTTTATCGACTTTCGGCAAAATTCAAAGGATGCCGACGCTATGCGGTATGGGCGCGAGCGGCCACAGCATGGCTTTTTGGCGGCAAATATCAAAAGCGTGCCGCTCGACTCGATCTGTTCGTCTCCTAATCCTCTTTCGAAAGCCGTTGGTCTGGCATGCTGAAACCTGCCCAAAACTCCGCCACACCGGGATCAGCTACATCCTTTGATGCTAACTAATAGGTAAATAATGAGTAATTTGCACTTAATAAAGCATGACTTTAATATATTTGTATGTAACTATAACGATTTTAAAATTTCCCACCTCATCTTGCTACCACTCGATCCGCCATCATAAAAAATGGTGATGTCTTTCAATATTTTGGCAATATCTCTTCAGTGACACATTTTACGATAAAATTATGTTCTACAAAATTAAACTAAATATAATTTTTTACAATTTATTTTCTGAGACGTAATATGTCAAATTAATAGTTTTAGCGATGCGGATATTTAGAGATTTTTTTTGTGTTGGTGATATTTTTATAATCAACTATATTCTACTTTTTATACCCTTTCAGATGGCACCCACATCTATAAGTTTGTAAATAATTATAAAGACTGCCAATGCCAATGACGCCGGCCATTTTGAATTCACAATCATATTAAATATACCCACCAAATTTTTGTATTTTAGCTTACGAAATTTAGTATGCAGTATGTGTACGTGTGGACTGAGGGATCTACCTGAGTTTCCCAAAAATAAGTATAGCAAATTATAGTAGAAGTCTAAAAAAAATTGTAGAACAATCTGGGAATCTGGGAATTTGTAAAAAGATAGTATAACCTCTACACTACTACAGCCCTCAGAGTGTGGTCCCTCAGTTCACACTCCGTTATTTTCCAGATCTCGGAAAGTATGTGGAAAGTTATGGTTTTTTCACTACAGAATTTTAGTAGAACTTTTGTAAAAGTTTTTACAAATTTATCAAATACTTAGAAATAAAAAATCTATAACGTTTCGCGTTATATTACTGACTTTTTAAAATATTTTTCTACGTAGAATTTTTATACAAAATTTGTATAATTTGTAGACAAAATTTCAGAAAAATCTATCGGTGCATTTTGAAGAAGATGATCAACCATTATGTTGGTTCCCTCAGCTCACACACTGGTGTATAAGAAAAACTCAATTATCTAAACGAGAATAATATCAGAAAGTCTACTTTACTTAAATTTTAGTAGAAGTTTTTTTTCTCTTGGATTAGAACATAAAATATTATTTCTTGCTTCCTAGCTGAGATAATGTCAATTTTTTGATTCTATGAAAATACAGAGTAGGGTTTACCACACAAGAAGCAAAATGAGGACAGTACCTAATAAATTGTGTATGTTACACCTTATTAAATTTACATTTTGCTCACAGTTTCACAGCTTTTCACTATTTTGCGGGTTCTTGTACTACAAGCAACCAATTATTAACTATTTGTGGTTTCGCTCTGCCCACCCTTTTCTCTGTCCGTTCTTGCTATCTCTTTATATGTAATTATGTATATAAATAGATGAAATTTGATATTTATATTTACTATTTACGGATTTTTTACGAGAACTGGGCCTCTGATTTAGTACACTATACAATTGACTATCTCCCGGTCCTCCTTGTCAACAAAAGTAACCAAAATTTGTACCACCTCAGTGCTTACGTAAACATTGATAATATAATGATATATTTTATATGATTATATGACAGTATAATATGCATTTTGAGATTAATGTTATCTGTTTTTCTCTATTTATTTATTTAATTTAAGCCGGTTGGTAGGCGATTTTCCAACAAAAATGACAAGGTGATTAGTGAAGCGACTAGCCGCACGGTTAAAATCAAACAGTGTAAATCCTCTTTACTTCTAATGACATAATCACCATCTACAAAACATGTTATCAAAAAAGCAGACCCTATGGTGCTCACGTAATACTCGCTGAACGGTCCCATATGTATTTACTGAAAAGTTATTAATTTGAAATTACAAAAAAGTGATTTATTAATTAGAACAAAGGTCTCTATTTTGTATTAAAGGTACCTACTGTGGAGAAAACCCCAAAGGGTAATATTAAGATAGCTTTCAAAAAAGTGTAACTGGTATCCTTTGGTATTCAGTGTCTCAATGGTCGAATCAATTTTAAAATAGCTATTTAATTTACAAAACTGTTTTAATTAAGACCGGAAACCCAATCCATCAAAGTAGTCTTCAAAATAACAATAATATAATAATATCTATGGACGCTTTCACACCACGCCAATCTGGATCCGTGGTAAGTTCTCGAAGAACTTGTGTTACGGGTACCAGACTATATACTTTTATACCTACCTACCAGAATATATTTTAGTTTTAAATTTTGTTGTCTGATGCGTTGGAAATATCACATGATAGAAAAAGATAGCAACGTTGTTTTAAGTTATCCGTTGTGTAAATATTTTGATTAGTAAGGGGGCTTATATATAAGATTTTTATTATATAGTACACATATTTAATACACATCAATGATCCAGGAACACAGAAATCTCTTTTAGTTCCCTGGCGGGATTCGAACCCACGACCCCCGGATTTAGCGCCAAAGTGCTAACCACTGAGCCATGCAGGTCGTCAATATCTGTCTAATCGTTTTGAGTTACATACCTACCTTTTTTAGTAACTCGACTTCATGTAAAGAATATTAATAATTATTATTAATATAAATGTGTATAATTCGTAATTAGTAATATAATAAATATTTACAATTAAAAATATTATAAATATTATAGATGCAATCATAATCTTATAATCTTTGGTGCTGTCCTTATTTTGCCTGTTGTGTGGTAACCCAACTCTTCATATTTTCGTACTCGTAGTATCAAAAAATTAACATTATCTCAGCTAGGAAGCAAGAAATTAAATATTTTATGTGCTAATCCAAGAGAAAAAAACTTCTACTAAAATTTGAGTACAGTAGACATTCTGTATTCAAGTATTTGATAAATTTGTCAAAACTTTTACAAAAGTTCTACTAAAATTCTGTAGTGAAAAAAACCATAATTTTCCACATACTTTTCGAGATCTGGAAAATTGCGGTGTGTGAACTGTGGGACCACACTCTGAGGGCTGTAGTTCCTAAACTATCTTTTTACAAATTCCCAGATTTGTTCTACAATTTTTTTTGACTTCTACTAAAATCTGCTATACTTATTATGAGGAAATTCAGGTAGGTCCCTCAGTCCACACGCACACTGCAGTATGAAATTTAGTATGCAGGGAGTTTTGGTTAGAGAAAAATCGATCTAGCTAGGTCTTATCCCCGAGAAACTGCGCATTTTTAAGTTATAGATGTTTTTCTTTCGTCGTGAAACAATTTTTTTTGGCAGTTTGTTATGTATAATTATATCTACTAGACCTCCGAGCAATGCTCGGTTACCCAGATGCTTTATGTTAATGAAAGTACGAAGCCGAGAGTTGGTATTTATATTATAAAGTAAAGGTGGAAACTACTTTAAAGTATTGACGAGGAATTGCGGATAGGTTAAGTGCATCTGAGTCAGTGTTTTCTTATCATTCAAGTTCAAATTAATCAGCTAATTGATTTTCTTAATAATTTCAAACTATCTATCGTTTTACATTTCAGGCATCCTACTAGAACTTATAAAAACTTGGAGGTGTCAAGGGACACCCGGATGGAACGAAGTTATAATATATATATTATAATATAAATATATAGTTGACAATGAAGAATTGAAGCCTATTTTGGAAGTTGTGTGTTAGACCTTATAATATCAGCTATATACACCAGTGAAAGTCCCGTGAAAATCGGTCTAGCCGTTTCAGAGATTAGCCGGAACAAACACACAGACTGACAGACGGACAGAAAAATGTTAACAATTTATATTTTATTGTAAGTACCGATCATACTTTTAAATGCATTCAGTGAAAATAAAAGTTATAAATTTGAAATTATAAACAGACACTTCAATTTTGTTTATCTGTATAGATATAATATATTATACTATACAAAACAAATACAAACTAAGTAGTCAAAGATGGCCGAAGGCACGTCGAAGGATTGCCGATAACAGTCACAATGTGTAATTGTTAAATTCTACATTATTGTTAAAGTGATAAGGTCGTTTTTTGTATCAATCTTAATAGTCGTTATTACATTGTGATTTCGATTGGCAAAAAGTGTCGTGCCTATTTTTTCCGTCTAGCCCCCATTCGAAACGCGCCATAAGGAACTTCGTATTACTATTGAGTAATACACAAAGTTTATAACTTACACACGCTTATTATTTATATATGAAATTGGCCTTTTCTAAGGAGGAACATAAAGTCGTTTTTTTTAAACATAATATATTTATTTAATCAAAGTACCATTACTATCTATGCACTTTTGCCATCTCATAGGTAGTTCATTGATTCCTTTACTAAAAAAACCATTCGGACAGGAATCAATAAACTCTTTGATGGCATTTTTCATCACAGGTATAAGTGATATCATGAGTAATGTATCGCAGCAGTCGACGCGCGTTTGTCGATTTGCTGCACTCAATTCATGAGCTACCCACCTTTCAAGGTTTTTCACTTTCCCAATTTGCTTCAAGTGGATTAAAACAGTTTTATCACTAACACCGCAGCCTGCAGCTAACTCGGACGTGGTTTGCGATGGATCCGCTTCTACAATAGCATTCAATTCTCGATTATCAACTTTGGTCTCCGGCCGTCCACGGGGCTTGTTCTGCAGGTCAAAATTTCCAGAACGAAAACGTTGGAACCAAAAACGCATTGTGTTTTCATTTGCGACACCGCCGTCATACACATCATTAATCCTTGGAGCCGTTTCTGCAGCACTGGTGCCACGGTGGAACTCGTACTCAAAAACAATATGATATTTCAAGTTTTCCATTTTGTAAACAGAGTGACGAAAAAAAACAAAAAGATGAAAACATGAAGAAATTGCATGAGTAAATAGCGGTATAAATTTGAAATTGGAATTCTTCACCAATGATATTTGAGATCAAAGTGGCCAGTACGACAAAACACCGATTTCATATGTAAGGTCCTAATATATTTAATATCAGACCAGCTGTTACCCGTAGCTCCGCCCGCGTAAATATAGTATCCCTCGGGAACAGTGTACTTTTTCGGGACAAAAAGTAGCCTACGTTTTAATCCAGAGCCTAAACTACTATCATAACAATTTTCATTTCATTTCCGAAATACGTTCTGTAGTTTTTGCGTGAAAGAGTAACAAACATCCATCCATCCATCCATCCATTCTCACAAACTTTCACATTTATAATGTTAGTAGGATGAACTTTATATTTTAAAACAATAAAATGGCAAGAGTTCGAATTGCGAGCTGCTCGCCGCAAAGTAAAATTTTGAATCGCTATCTTAAAAGTACGCGCCGTGTCGCGTCTCGACATCAGCTGATCCTTACTGAGTAATACAGACACAACAAAACATAGTTTCTTTTATAAAAGCGTGGTCCTGCCTGATTACAGACTTGGCAACATCACTGCCAAGTGCCCCCAGAGACTTTTACCTAAAAATACTTTTTCCGAGGGACACACAAAGACGAAAGTATCAGCTACTTTCTATATAAACGTAAATTTCTTCCATTTTAGTGGTGGCTTAATCCCAGATTAGGTTATATCGTACGAAATAAAAAAAAAAAACAGCTAAAGCCCTTTTACACGGCCATTAATAAATAATAATGTGTGTAAATAAGGTTTGAAATTATGAAACTTGTATTAATTACCGTTAATATCGTACGAAGATTACACGAAGATTATTTTGCATAACTTTTACTAAGTCCTACTACTATTATAAATGTGGAAGTTTGTGAGGATATATGGATGTTTGTATCTCTTTCACGCAAAAACGACTGAACGGATTTTGTAAAAATTTGCCTTGGTAGTAGTTTTAACTCGGGATTCACACAAAGGTTACTTTTATCGCGAAAAATTAGATGTTCCCGTGGGATACTGAATTTACGCGGGCAGAGTAATAGTTGTTGAATTTTTAGAATAGAATTTACCTTACTACGGCAAAGCCAAAAGGAAAGGATTTTGGCCGTCAATAGTTAGCGTAGCAGCGTAGCGCCTAAACTACTGATTCAATTTTACTGTATAAGGTGAAGGTTCGTAATAATGGCCCGGCTACATAATTTGTATAACCGGGATTATAGTTTTTAGACTTAGGCTTGTGTAGGCTTAGGTTTGTGATTTCAGTCAGTGAAAACACAAAAAAATCTGTGTACTGACTCACCAAGAAGTAGTAACATGTTAAGTGCCGAGAGATGTCATTTTAATGATTGGAATTGTAAATCATAGAATGATAACAAAAGATAACATTTAAGAATCACAGAAAAAAAACTGCCGAAGTCCGAGTCGGACTCATGCATGAAGGGTTCTGTATTTATCGCCGCAAAATCTACGGTTCCTTTTACGCACACGAAGTCGCAGGCAACTGGCAACATGTAATGTTTTACAAAATAAAATTTCAACAGTTATAGTTAAAGTAGATTGATAAAAACCGAAGAATAATAATTAACACGAGCCCAATAGGCTACTAGACTCATATTTAATTTAATACATAGAACGAGTATTTCCTTTAGTACTTGCCTTAGGAAAATGTATTCTAGCGATATCATAAATTAAAAACTTAAGATGGATAAATAAAGTTGATTTAAAAATAAGTATTTTTGTTTTTTAATTTCTACTGAAGAAAACGCCTCGAAGTAACTTCCGGCAAGGATGTGACGACACAATCACACTTATGTAGTAGTGAAACGGAACGTGTTTCTGTTCATGATGTCTTAAAAAGTTATTTATGTCAAAACGTCAAATGGAACGTAACACCGCCATTACCATACTACTACGGAGTACGGATTGTAGCACAGATTACAAATAGTACTAGTATGACGTCACAGCACAGATAATCTATCAACCAACATGGCGAATAGTGTTTCAGCGGTTTTAAAGCGGTTTGTAATGCAACAATTATGAAGCGTTTAGGACATGAATAAAAAAAAAATATGTTGCCTATCGAGGTTTCGCAAAAACGAGAAGCTATTTTCGCGTCGCAAGAGCTACGTATAATTACGATAATTTGAAGTTCCTTTTGATGTTGTGTAGCGATACGGCCATTAGACAATTAGCCCTCTCTTAGTGAAAACAACGAGCTTTGTTTCAACACAATTTCGACGTAGGAGTTTTTATTTTTAAAGGTTTCGTTGCCAAAAGTGTAAAAATGGGAGACACAGCTTGGTGACAGACAGACGGACAGACAGCGAAGTAGTAGGGAATACTTCGCTGTCTGTCCATCTATATCCGTCCGCCGTCCACCGTCCGCGATACCTAGACGGTGAAAATTTCACAGAAGATGTATTTCTGTTGCCACCATGACAAAGTAATGAATATTATGCTATGTGTTCTTTTTTCGTTCTTTTGAACAGAGCTCCTCGTGCGCGAGTCTAACTCACACTTAGCCGGTTTTTTTTTATATATAGGTATAATAATAATATGTATGATAGTTGTAAGTAAGTTGTAATATAAAATATATAAACTGCATTAAAGATTAAAAAGAAAATACAATGCCGTATTAATATGTTTATGGATACAACAGTATTGTTGCTTATCCAAATCTGGTGAGTGATTACATTTAGTGACAATAAGGGCAAGCGACACAATGCCGTCTATTTGTCTAAGCCACACATCATCTTCGGCTAGCTGCACGTCTCTAAAATTAAATATATTTTAAGCACTACTGAAATAGACGTTACAAGTCTAAGAAACTCTACCGCCACGGAGAGATATAAAAATAAAAAGTGGCAAAGTGTCGCACTCGAAAGGTTACGTAAAAAAGGGCAAAAAATGTCACGGTTGCTCTAAGAGCCTTATATATTTATTTTACTCTGTTTTATTACCCGACTACGGCGATGCCAAAAGGAAGGGTAATAATTTTGGTAGTCTATGTATGTATTTATGTATGTATGTTTGTTCCATAGTTACGTCTATCTGGTCCGATTTTAATAAATGAGGTGACGATAGATTCGTAATGATGCGGCAGGAAACATAATATAGGCTATATGATTTTTTTTCGAAATTCTAATCTAAAAAAAAACCGACATAATCATCACGTGTTTGGTATCAAAAGAAAGGTCTTGGCAAGCATATTACAAATATGTTTATATAGCATATTAAATCATATCGTTTAAGTCATAATACATGTGTACAACCCAGTTGTCAAATTTTCGAGCATTAAATAAATATATAATTTATATCTATATATGTAAAAGAAAGTCGTGTTAGTTACAGTATTTATAACTCACGAACGGCTGAACCGATTTGGCTGAAAATTGTTGGGGAGGTAGCTGAGAACCAGGAAACAGACATAGGATACTTCAAATATGCCCCGCTGAGTCCGTCTGTCTGTATGTTTGCGATAATTTCAAAAACTACTGAAAGGATTTTCATGCCGTTTACCGACAGAGTGGTTCCTTAGGAAGGCTTAGGTCGATAATAATTTGTTAAGGTTTTGTGGAAATTGTTTGATTTATGATGATAATTGTTGAAGGTGTCGGAAAAAATCAAGCCGTCTGGGAACTTTTATCGAAAAAGCTGCATAGCCTAACCCGTTGGAGATAAATAACAAAATAATGTATGGTGGGATTGTTTCTATTTTATAGGTCTAAAAAAAAGTCCACGATAGCATAGATATATCTATCTTTTAAGGATATGTTACTATATCCATTCTAAGTTTAAAAATATGATCAGAAATAATGTGGTATTTTCAGAAGCTATTTAGACGGATACAATTTAATTATCCTTATCTAGGAGATATCTTAAAATTAAAAAGTACGTGTGAAAATGTAATATAAAGTACCTATATATTTTTACGATGTGCTATTACTACATTGCAGGTATATTTGCTAAAGATTTTTTTTGCCACGAATACTCTACCACGCGGGCGAAGCTGCGGGCAAAAGCTTAATATATATTATTTTACCTTCATGAAACATATTTAATTTTATAAATATAATTTATTATAGACAGTAAATAACAAAATATTTAAATAACCCCAGAATTGTCAAGCAGTGAATGAGCTGATGATGATGAATTATAGCTATATACACTCTAGATCATTTTAGCTTTCAAATAAAAAATTTAGATTAAAATTGGTTAATCGGGTCATTCGTTTTTAAATAGACATTGCAGATGAAATAAATAATAATTAGCACTTTCATTACTTATTCGTTCGATAGATGTCACTTTTTTTCTGAATCGAAGTATCGTTGTATAATAAATGTATAATTTTTTTTTTTATTAAATAAGGGGGCAAACGAGCAAACGGGTCACCTGATGGTAAACAACTACCGTCGCCCATGGACACTCGCAACATAAGAAGAGCTGCAGGTGCGTTGCCGGCCTTTTAAGAGGGAATACGCTCTCTTCTTGAAGGTTTGCAGGTCGTATAGGTCCGGAAATACTGCTGGTGACAGTTCGTTCCAGAGTTTTACAGTGCGCGGCAGAAAATTACGAGAAAAGAGCACGGTGGAAGACTGCCACTCATCAAGGTGATGAGGATGGTATGTTTTTCGCGTGGGACGATGGCGAAAAGTTGCAGGTGGTATGTTTCCGAACAATTCCTCAGAGCACTCCCCGTGATACAACCGATAGAGGATGCAGAGTGAAGCTACATCTCGGCGTAGTTCCAAGGGGTCCAGGCTGTTTGAAACACTATGGCAGTAAACAATTCGAGCGGCCCTTCGTTGGATACGATCCAGAGGGAGCAATTGGTATTTTGGCGCCCCTGCCCAGAGATGAGAACAATATTCCATATGAGGCCGAACCTGCGCCTTGTAGAGTTGAAGGCGTTGGTCCGGACTGAAGTACTGTCTCGCTCTGTTAAGAACAACAAGCTTCTTCGAGGCTAACTTGGCCTTACCCTCTAGATGATATCGGAACTGGACTTCAATCGATATGCTGACGCCAAGTATCTCAATGCTAGGGAGATGGTTAAAGATGTGCCCTCGAAACGAGGATATACGACCATTGGAGACTTTTTAGTGGTGAACGCGCAGACTTGTGTCTTGGCGGGGCTGAATTTGACTAAGTTACGTCTACCCCATTCAGAGACTTTCTCCAATGAATTCTCTATTTTAGACACAAGTTCGTTTCGACTCTCAATGACATTTAGCCGAGAAATATTGGGGGAGCCGGTATATACAGCATCACCTGTACTATCATCCGCATAGCAATGAATGCCGTTGGTCCGCAACATGTCATTGATATGCAGTATGAATAGGGTAGGCGATAGCACACAGCCCTGAGGGACACAACTGCATCTGCATCAACAGACTGAGTTTCCGAGCATTCGCCGTCAACTACAACCTTTATGCTTCTATCTGCTAAGAAACTAGTGACCCACTTACATGATTTCTCGGGTAGCCCGTATGATGGAAGCTTTGATAGCAGCGCTTTATGCCAAACCCGATCATCGCAATGTCCAAACTAACAGCCAATGCCCTCTCCCTTCGACTCAATTGCCTGAGCCCAACGATGAGTTAGGTACGCCAAGAGATCACCAGCCGAGCGACCCTTACGGAACCCGTATTGTTTGTCGCTTAGTAATCCCTGGCCGTCCAAGTATCGAAGAAGCTGGCTATTGATAATGGATTCCATTATCTTCGAGAAGAGAGAGGTTATAGCGATTGGTCTGTAGTTGGAAGGGTTGAGCGATCACCTTTTTTGGGGATCGGGTGCATCAAGGCTGTCTTCCAAGAAGCCGGGACGATGCCAGAAGAGTAGGAGAACCGAAAAAGACGCGTCAAGACCGGAGCCAACTCTGGAGCACACTTTTTCAACACAATAGGAGGGATTCCGTCAGGCCCACTCGACTTTTGGATATCAAGGGAACGGAGGGGGCTTTTCGCACTGAGAGCTGATGAAACAGAATATCCGACATGATGCTCGTGCATCGCGGTATGGTCGGTGGTTTCTGCCCCCCGTCATCCAGGGTCGAGTTTGACGCAAAGAGCTTGCCCAGAAGATCGGCTTTGTCTTATGCGTCCTGGGCCAACGATCCATTTCCTACGTGTAGGGATGGTAGGGTTGGCTTGCAGAAATTTCCTTCAATAGCTTTGGCCAGAGACCAGAATGCACGGGTTCCCGAGGGGAGGCGCTCAAGCCTCTTACCAATTCTATTGACGTGCTGTTTCTTTGCCCGAGTGAGCTCTTTCTTGAGGGACCTAGAGGCAAGGTTGTACTCCTTTTTATATGTGCTGGTATTTAAATCCCGAGCAGACACTGCATTTGCCCAGGATTGGTAAGCCTCCTGCTTCCGGCGAGAAGCTTTTTTGGGGGATGAACCAAACCAGGGACGAAATCTGCCGCCAGTTGGCACTACAGAGGACGGAATGAAAAGTTCCATCCCTTGCATCACCACATCGGCAACAGAGTTGGCAGTGTTGTCGGGATCATCCGGCGAGAAGCACACGTTCCCCTAAGGATAGGATGCAAAAAACGACCGCATCCCATCCCAGTCTGCGGACTTGTAGTGCCACACACGACGGTATTTAACAGCACGCTGTCGTAACACCGTCGTAAGTGGCACAGAACTCCTAACAAGGCAATGATCCGATGAACCAAGTGGTGCGATTACGGATATTTGGTAGCCGTCAGGATTTGAAGTCAGCAGAAGGTCCAACAAGGAAGGATTCTGGCCATCCACATCTGGGATTCGCGTAGGTATTGAATTATTAAGATCTCGATCTCATTTATTATTTAATTTATAAAAAAAATTGGCTCGCTTCGCGCTTGTGAAGAAGATATTTTCAATTTCAAGTGTTTTGATTATTTATTAACATTATTCCAAAAATATGTTCGATTGGGAAACGGGAAAATACGAAATAAAAAAAAAAGTTAAAAAACTATAACTCGAGTACCTAAAAAAGGTATCTAAAAAGGACGAAACAAATAATTAACAAACAAATAATTCAGACAGAAATCCAGAAATACATAGGTACAAATTGGTCAAGATAGAGTCGTGGTCGTACGTACTTTATAAGGTTCGGAACAGTCGATGTCAAATCGCAGCCGTCTGTATATTTCTTGGGATATGCATGAGTATGATGAATATACATATTTTTAGAAAGTTTTCTAGGCCTTAGGGTCTGCTCACAGCTTAGATGCTATTAGTGGATGCGACGACGGCTCTAGCTTGGCCAACTTGTATCTATGTATTGGATTTTTATCTGAATTATTTTCTTGGATCGTCCTTTTTAGACCCCTTTTTTACGTTTCCACGCCATTATTAGAAAAAAAAGTCTCTCCTCACGAGAGTTTTTGACTTTAAAGCGGCAACAGAATCCTAAAAGTAATTGCCGAAGATCCCAAGTCTTATGTCCTGAGACGTTTCGTGCAGACTATGATACCGTAGGGAATGCCTTAAAGGTCTATTAATTAAGGTATAGTGTCTATTACTAAAATGAGGTATTATTAAGTGCAGTTTGTAAGTGTTACTAACAAAAATGAGCCTGTGGTCTTCGGAAAATAAAAACTATTTATTTATTTATTTAAGAAGCTAATTTCAGTTAAAAACATTTTCCAATCGAAATTAGTTATGTTTAGTAAACGGAACCTCCAAAATCTTTTGGCGAAAACACGATACACGCATACAATACGAACAATTATTCACTCAATCGAAAGCATCATAATGAAATCCATATGAAATCAGAAAAAACACATTTAGATTCAAAATCTAAATACGTTCGGATTGAGTTGTTTATTGTTCAACAATGGTATTGCGGCTTCATCTGTCACGGACAGGATACGAACGTAACGTGACGGCAATTATAGCTGGCGTTAGAATAGATACACCCGGTCAAGTTATATGAGCTCATTGTTATAATACAAAAACTAAATAAAAGTTTAATTCAGACTAAGGAATGTTTTAGTAAGGAGTTCAATGATAAATATTGGCTAAATAAAGTAATTACGAAAAGTATGAGCCAAATATTCATGACTATCTATACTAACCCCCTTACTAATAAAAATATTTACACAACGGATAACTTAAACAACGTTGCTATCTTTTTCTATCATGTTACATTTCCAACGTATCAGACAAAGACAGCAACGTTGTTTAAGTTATCCGTTGTGTAAATAGTTTTATTAGTAAGGAGGTAATAATATAAAGACGAAAGTTCTGTTTGCTTACATTGAATAGGCTCAGAAACTACTAGACCGATTTTTATGAAATTTCTCACATGTTACAGCAGAGATGTTAAGGTAAGGAAATTTCGGACTTCAGTATTCTTGATACGAATATAGGATATATAGGTTACGGAAATTAAATATAATATTATCGGATTATCCGTTAGATTTAGATGATTCCGGTTACGGATATTAGGTTTATGACAAATGTAAGTGAATGCAAATAACTTTTTCAAATTTCCAAGCTTAGGTAATCATTTGGCCTAAAAAACTAAAAAGCTATTGAATCAGGCAAGAAAATAAAATAAATACGTCATAACAAGTCTTATTTGTGCCACGCCTATATCAGAAATTATGCGAATATAAAATCGGATTCGGATACAGTTACGGATAGTTAGGTATTTAAATCGGATATCCAAAAGTTTCGGTGACGGCTACGGAGATCCATATCATCCCTGATATCGAGTAGACCACAGGGACGGACATAGGCTATTTTTTGTCGCGGCAAAATGTGCGATTCATGCGGGATTTTTTATTGCGCTCACGAAGTCGCGGGCACTACTGTAAGGTTACTTTAATTATTATATGCATTCACTATTCAAAAGTATTTTTATATATAGTAATATGTTCATAATAATAATCTAACAGTAATATGTTCATTTCTTTACTGTTGAAATATTTAAAATAGAACATTCTGTTAGTAGCAAAGTTTCTGAAAATAGAATCTCAACAGGTTTTCTGTACAGCAGCTAAAATAGAACAATCAGTATGTTATATTTGGTTATTCCTTATGTAGGAATGAAAGAAATGTTACATACTTACTAAACTTGGTAGATTTATTAAAAGTCCCTTATTAAAAGTCCTGATTAATAAAAAAAGAAAGAATATTCTAACAAAGTAAAAATTATACATACACATTCTAAACTGCCAATCGGACTGACATAGCCGAAATTATTGATAATTGGGAGTTTGAAAAAAATAATAATTATGCATTTTCATTACGTATTTTAAAACTTTACTATTATTGATATTGATATTTAATGCGAAAAACTTAATTTAAAAAACGAAAAAAAATTACTCATAGTAATTTACGCGCCACGACCGGTCACCATAGTTGTGACGTCATCAAAAAGTTAAAGCTATATAATGAAAAGTCAAGAAAACGACTATAAATCCTGGTCGTGCCTGGTTTGGCAAATCGTCCTCCCATCGTACTTTTTGCTCCCCCTCGGGTTTCCCCCGCGTTCTGCCGCGGGGGTCTTCCCTAAAACTGACTCTATGCGCCCAGTACTCGTACTGGGCGCGTCATCCCACCCCAATTAGAGGGGCTTAGCCCCTGGTATTGGTTCCCCGCCCAAGACCCTTTTCAGGGGCCCGGCGCGAGAAGAGTCTCCCTTCTCCGACTATAATTTTAAATTTCGAACGCCAATAATTCGAAGTTGCAAAACGAAATAAAAAAAACATATTTATATAGCTTAAAAATGCGTAGTTTCTCCAATGATAAAACCAAGCTAGATCGATTTATCTCTCCCAAAACTCTCTGCATACAAAGTTTGATGGTAATATTTGCAGCCGTTTTCGAGAAACCGATTTTATAGGTACACGAGATTGTCTCGTTCAATGTATAAGATATGAAAAAGTTATTAAAGTTAAAATTATAAGTGTAATATATATATGTATATTAAATATATTAAAATGATATACGCCAATTTAATTCTTGGAATAATCGAGTTTATTAAGGTAATTTATTATTATACTGAAGTTGTGCTTAAATTAAATGTCCGTATGCAGATAAAAATGTTTTTATCGTGTATCGCTATTGTGTCGCAGAAACGAAAGAGTGAAGCCATTTTAAATTTTCAACGCCGTAAGAGCTGAATAATAACAAAAACTCAGGTGTAATGTGTAATTGAATTTTGCAGTGCGATATTTGAAATGACCGTTTCAATTGCTTGAAAAACACGGACTTGTAATCGGTTATACGAAGGGTTTAAAAAAAAACTAGCTGACCCGGCAAACGTTGTTTTGCGATTGTATGTATTTTTAATGCCACATCACACAAAAATAAAGAAGTTATAATTAAATTATTTTTGTCATACAAACCTTCCCCTGACAATAACGGACACATAAAAGAAAGATTTATGCAATTTGGTGCAGGAGTAATTTTGGACAGTTTTAACCTTAATTCTGACTCGGCATGAAGTCGATTTCTGTATTAGTTTTAAACCCACTCTCCATTCATCAAGCCGCCATTACGTATACAGTTTCACTTCTGTCGTGCGCGAACAACACAAGGGCTAGTTAGAGTTCCGCACCCAAAGGGTAAAACAGGACCGTCCGTCTGTCTGTCCCTCTGTCACCAGGCTGTGAAAATTTCGCAGATTATGTATTTCTGTTGCCTCTATAACAAACTTAGGCCTTTTCATCCGTTATTGGATGATTTATACAGTATTCTCCGAGCGCAGTAACCACTATTGAAATACTGTAGTGCCTGGGACAGTCGGTTTTTTTAAATATCGTATGGTTGCCCAAGCATATACGACATTCTCACAACACAGTCACCCTAGTCCAGAGGAATGACTGGTCAATACGTCTGGGGCCAACCATGTGCAAGTTTCCTCACGAAATTTTCCTTCACCGTTAGAGCGTCCGTATAATGTACTTGAGATCTGAAAAAGTCTCATTGGCACACGCCACAACCTGGGAATTGAACCTGCGCTCTCTCGAGTGCAAATCAAATGGTCTACCCACTAGGCCTCTATAACAACTAATACTAAAAAACAGAATAAATTAATTTTTTGGGGGCTCTAATACAACAAACGTTTTTTTTTTTTGCCGTTTTTGTAGATAATGGTACGGAACCCTTCGTGCATGAGTCCTACTAGCACTTGGTCGGTTTTATCCACTAGTACGTATATAAAGCTTAACTTCTGTACAATAATTAATGCATTGTCCCCAGCTGCGTTAAAACTCCCAACTTTTATTGGTGAATATTTAATCACAATACGTCGCTTTTATAGCAAAGTTATTATTAATTAGTTCTAAGTAAAACTTTTTGATATATTCTGCCTCTAGTTCCGTGAGGTTTTGAATACGAAGTATACGAAGATAAAAATAGCTATAGTTATTGTTTATTCAAAGGAAAAGCTTGGGTATTTAACTTGATTTTCAACACTAGTGAATTTGCTCTCATTTGCACAAGCGGAGAAAAGAGGAATGTGATAACAAGGCAGCTGAAGTGAAATAAAAAGTACCGTACCATTATACCAACACTTTACATGTTTACCTATTATTTCGTTATTTTTGTACAAAGTTCTCCAAGTAAGCGCATTTTACTATTGAATATCTCGTAAACGGATACCTAAATCAAAAAGCCCGTCTTAGCAACCCCTCAATATCTCTAAAAGGCCTATCTAATGATGGGGTATAGCGAGAAAAAGTCATCCCCGCTTTATAATTTGTAGGGGTAACCCAAAATAAAATATTTTTCGTGATTTTATTTTAGCACTTTATCGACGTAATAAATACACACATCCATGCAAATTTCATCATTTCATCGTTCTAGAACTAACCATTTGGACGGTAATCCGAAATCGGATGGACGGACGGACATGACGAAGCCATAAGGGTCCCGAGACGTGAACTACGGCACCCTAAAATGCTTTGTTTCAATATAAATTAATTTTTAATTGAAAGCGAGAACGTAGACGTAAGATACTCGCGCGGCCCCATCGTTTGACACCAAATGAGTCACTAAAAAGGTAATATGTGTATAGCTTTTGATAATGGTGAACTATATCAGTAGTTCAATTATTATTAGTCCATTGGGCACTGTCCGATGGACAATGGCTCAAGTAATTTCTCACTGTTCCCCTCCTCAGAATAGTCGGTTTTCTCGTTCATATAACACGTTATTTAATGTTGCTTGCTGCGAAAGAGTTCATGTCGCTCCGTGCATTGTCAGGCGTGCAGGGACGTGAAATGACGTGGTCTATACTAAAACTGAATGAATCAATGACCCAAGTAAACTAACTAGGCCCATTGAACGACTTATTCTCGAACACACGCCTAGTAGCGCGTTTGTTTGCTGTTTGCGTACTGTCTAAAATATTATACCTTTCTAACGGCCTTTTTATGAAGTATTTTTATTCCCGAGAAACGCTCAATATGCAAATCTACAAAGATAAATTCATATAGTGAAATATCATGATGCGAATATAAAGCAAAGTACCGTTCATTACTAACCCAAGATTACTTTATCTTTAATCGCTACGCCAGCCGTTTTAGCCAGTGAAAAGCAAATATACCACGGGAACGGAGCTATGTACAAATTAAGCGAGTTTACTGAGCCCAACCGAACCGAAATTTATGACTAAAACTGAAGTTTATTAGGACTTTAGCTGAATAGAAATAACCGCTGTAGAATTATTAAGTTATGAAAAAAACAAAGTTCTATTATTATTACCTACTACGTAACACGACCTACTACTACTACTACTACTACTACTTAATAATTTGTGCAATTTATATACCCCACATTATTAGGTGGAATGGAGAAAAAAAATCATCCCCCCTTTAAGTGTTAGGGAGGTAAATATAAAGACCCAAAAACAAAAAATTGTCGACGTAGTAAATACACATATACATGCAAAGTTTCATCTTTCTAGCACAAACCGTTTGGACGGTAAGCCGAAGACGAACGGACGGACGGACATGACGAAACCATATTAAGGGTTCCGAGATGTAAACTACAGAACCTGAAAAAAACTATAGTATTACTGTAGATGGTCGAACTTCGTCCACAGAGCGACCTTTAATAAGTGTTCAATATGCAGCGCTGCTAATTCTTGCAATAAACGTGTTATTTTGTTAGAATATAAAGTTACTTATATATTATACCATTATTTTAAAAAGTGCACCCCGCGTCAAGTCACAACGCGTCTCTATGTGAACTGATGCTAAGTGCTTAAACCGATGGCAATTGGGCAATTCCGGCCAATCAGAGCCAAGGGAAGACGGAGTAATCTATTTATTATCAAATTACGACTTGGGAATATGTCGAGGTTTAATTTCGATTAAAATCTGACAACCTTATACGAAGTTTATTATGTTTAGAAAATGTGAATTATAATAATATAGTTTAGGACATCCTTATTGAGTGGGTATTTCATTAGTTAGGTACTAAAATTTACCTTGTCATGGAACTGTGCTAATAGGAACGGAAAATGAATAAGGCATAGTCGTATTTTTTCAGTAGAAAACTTATAAATGACCTTAGCTTTTATATATGTCAAAAGAGACCCTATTTTATGGCTATTAAATTATTTAATAAATTGCCAAAAGATTTTGATAAACTTAACTTAGCAACTTTTAAAATAAAATTGAATGACAGACTTTCAGACAAATGTTTTTAGGACGCAAAGGAATATTATCTGGATACTTATTTCTAAAATAAATAAATAAATAAAGTAATGGCATAGATATATTATTTTATTCCTTTTTGGTTTTATTTTCTTCTAATTGTATATTTTGTCTTTTTTATTGACATTAAAATATGTAATTTTTAAATGAAAATTAATAATTATCATGCATTTTGTTATTGACATTTGCATACTATTAATTTAGTTGGGTGACATGATCCTGAAATGTATATTATTATCTAAGACCAAATTGTACATTCACTCTGGCAAATAAACGATTATTTATTTCTATAGAGTGATTTTTCAAGTGGGTAGTACGGTAGACGTAATGAGAAACTATAAGTACTATAGAAAATGCAGCTAAAACTTATCTAATTAACGGTTTTGATAAAAACTAAAACTGCATCATTAGATATTTGATAAATCCTATTTCCTGGCCAGGAATCGAACGATCGAGTGATTTCGGTGAAAAAGTACACAGCCTGTATTATTACACCATATGACAGTGACGCTTATAAGAGACAATCTCTGGAAAGTACCAAAACTTAAGGAAAGGGTTAATTTTGAAAAAAAAAATACGTTTTTTTTCATACTTTATTGAGTTTAAGGTCGCTTTAGTAGGAGGTGTTGGTGAGTAGGAGTTTATCAAAGTTTATATGGAGAGAGCTCTTTTCTTTAGGGATACGTATTAGATACCATCGTTGGATAGGTATTATTATGGTGAAAAAAATATTCGAAATAAAAACAAAATGTGACTATTTTTCGCAATAAAAAGAAAAAAAAATACAATGGAGAATGTTCACTAATTTTAAATGTAAGCTTCATAATATATTCTCCGTGGATAATAAAAAATACACGTGAACGAATTATTTGATACGTCAATTAGTTTCCTAGATATTTCACTTTGAAATGGCCGAGACAGTAACTTGCGACTAAGCGGTACGTAGTAAGG